>CAVNYN010276902.1:0-15569 GCA_963692815.1 Nyctanthes arbor-tristis
CTCACTTTTTTAGTATAATTGAAAGATCATCCACAACAGTAGGAATGATGACTTGAACTTGAATCAAATAACCTAATAAAGGATGCTTTTATCACTAGAACAAACTCTATTTAATCGTCACCTATTGTTTTCATTTTGAGAAATACTTCAGAAATGGAAATATTAACATTTTGAAAGTGGAAAATCTTAAGCTCACTGCGTAGTACATACCCAAACAAGAAATGCATAGAATGGTATAACTTGCATTGGCCCGAAAATTTTGTTCAGTTCTGTGTGCTAAAAAAACGATTATAGCTAGCGTGTAAAAAAAAAAAAAAAAAATCTAAATCTATCCCTAAAGAAATGAGAGAATTATATACGAGGATTTAATTAATCAATGGGTGAGTTTCACATATGAGTTGTGCTATTTGAAAAAAAAAAAGATATAAAAACTTAAACAAAACAGACACATAATATAATCTTTTTTCAATAGATCACATCACATTTTCATTAATAGTTATCACATGTGTCACATTTTGATTTTGTCATATTTTTTGTCTACTCGTTTGTCCAAGTAAAATTATTCTTCACATATAATTGCCAACTTTTACACATTGTATCAGTTATGTCCCTAACTTTTTTTTTTAATGTCATGAATTGCCAACTTTTCATAGATTCACACTTAAAGTCCTACTGACCGATTTCTTGCACAATAAGTCCATTAAATCCTTAATAAATTTACCTTTATGTCTTTATTTCTTTAAATTTAAAAAAATTAAAAATGAAAAATAATATAAGAACTAAAAACAAAAACACCATCCTTTGCTGTCAAAAAAAAAAAAAATCACCATCCTTTGTCCACCACACCCAAACTCCACGCCCACACCCTCTAGTCAGTTCTCGTTAGTTCGCAAAACTGTCTCAACAGATCGACCCAATTGGGTCTGTTTCACTAGGCTTTGAGGGCCCAAAACTTATGAACCCGCCCAAAATTCAACAAAACCGATTAAAACCTACTTAAATTTTGGTTATATTCTGTATTCTAAAAAACTTGTATAAGTCCTGTCTAGATAACAATTACACTCAAAATTTGAGACCGATGTTTTGCCATACTTTATAGTTTATCGTGTATTTATAAGCTTAAAAGCGTCTAGATTTAAGATTTAGTTCTAACACTTTTTCACACACTAAACTTTGTAGAATATTGGACTCACGAGCCCCTATTTTCCCAACTGAGCCCGTTCAGTGTTGGGAAGAACCCAAAATCGACCCAAACAGACCCAGCCCGGTACCCAAGCCTTTCTCTTGGAGTACTGAAATCAAAGTAACCAAAGTTACTTACCGGGCATGTCAATCTCGGGCACCACTCTAACTCCATATTCCATCCCATGCTCCACCAAGTTTCTCACATCCGCCACCGTGTACCTCATCCTTTCGCCGTAAGCACCTTTTCCTGCTAGCTCCGGCTCCGACCGAAATTCAATAGGAAATGAATGCGAATCCGTAATATGCCAGTGAAATACATTCAGTTTATTCATACTCATAGCCTTTATGAGCCTGAACAAATCCTTCACCCCATAATAGTTTCTCGAGGTATCGAGCATGATTCCCCGGTGCATAAAAAGTGGTACGTCAGAAATGTACAACCCGCAGGCCACGCTCGATGGGTTCGAATATACCAATTGGGAAAATGTTTCCAGCCCCCGCATAGCGCCCCACACAGTTTCCGCTGCCAGAATCGCACTGGTGGCGCCAGATGAAGGGATCGTGAGGGTGTAGGATTCATTCACTCCGTAAGCTAACGGGGAAGTGATGTCAGCAACGGTGACGGTGAGGGTGGTTAGCGGCGGAGTTGATGTGAGGTTGAGATCTGGGTTGACGAGGGGAAGATGGTGCTCCGTCAGCACTTGGCGGAGGTAACGGTAAACGGCGAGGTTGAGGTAACAGTGGCAGGGGGCGGAGATTGTGAAGTTTCCGGCGAGAAGGATTGCTTGTGGAGTGGGCCACAAGAAAGTAGTGGGCTTGGGCCATACGTTGAAAGGATAGTCAACGGCAGAGATTTGAGAGATGGAAGAGCATAATGTAAAGAGAATTGCAAAGAAAAAGAAAGACATTTTGAGGTTGGATTATGCTTTTCTTAATCAAATCTTCTACTTCAAGGAAAGTGCATTTATATGTTCTCTTCTCATCTCCTTTCTTTGCAAGTCACGATTAGTATATTCTACTAATAGTAGTATTATATAGAATATGAACAATATTATCAGTTGAGCGTCTCAACCATGGTATTATGAGTTTATTTACATTCAAGAAAGTATAAAAGTATCAAATTATTTTTCAAGATACGAGAGGATGGGACTAGAATTTTGTCGGGTTATGATTTAGAGTATTGGGGCTGTCCATGGAATTTAAAGAGTCGACTTTTTTTTCTTTTTTCTGAATGCAAGAGTTGAAAATTGTTGAATATGGCCGTTTATGCTCATATGGACATATTAAAACCATGCGGAGAGGTCAGGATTCGAACAAGTATTCTAATAATTAAGTATTCATGTTCCAGGACTGAAGTCATGAGTTTGAATCCTATCCCCCACCCCTAGTATCCCTCCCTCCCCTGTCATCCCCTTGTATCCAAAAAAAAAAAAAAAACCATGCAGAGAGGTCAATATCCATCATAATAATATTAATATTTGTATGGCTTTCCTATTAATCCATGGTCCGCATAGTAAAGAATGTTGAGTTGTTGAAGGTGATGAGTATGACATTTGACTAGGGAAAATGAGATTCTTTGTAAAGAGTAGCTGCCAATTGAACGTGTCAAAAAGAAGGGCAGTTTATGCCCCAATTATAGGGAACACATTGGCTCCATTTGTAGAAAAAAAGAGTGGTATCATTTTATTTTTATTTTTTTTGAAACGATCATTTTCTTTGAGTTGACAGAATATTATCATTTTCTTTGAGTTGACAGAATAATAAAGGTGGCAATTTGGGAGACGCATTATTTTGTCTTTCAACTATACTAGATTGATATATACTAGAACCTATATTTTCAATTTTTGTTTTGCCATCGAAATTTATAATAATTATGCAAATAACTAAGGCCAATTATGGGATTTGAATAAGTGTTCCAGTAATTAAATATTCATATTCCAAGTTAGAGGTCCTGGGTTCAAATTACACACTCTCCCCCCTCTATTATCCCTCGTATAAAAAAAAAAAAAAACTAAGGCCAATCATCATAATAATATAAAACTTGTTGTAAATAATTATTGTATTTAGTGAATGACTATTGTACTCCTGAGACTCTAGACTTGTATCTATAAATAGGTTGTTCCGGTTCTCATATTGATATATAGTTCGCGAGTTTTTTCTCCAACTTTTCTCTCTATTTCTTATTCTTTTCTTCTAGTTTATAACACGTTATCAGCGCGATTTGTTCTTTAATTATTTTGCATTATGTTTTTTTTTAATGATGAATCATGAATGAAATCATAATTAATATGTTTTCCTTCAAAAATTCGAGTGTTAAGGGATTGAATTTTCTTCTTGACATATGAGGCAATTTATTTATTTTTTTATTTTAATGTTTACATATCATCTTATTGGGATCTTCATACAAATTAATGGGGAGATGGATTCCAATTTGGTACATGAAATAATATACCAATTTAATAGAGAGATATTTATAATATGTTCATGGAACGGTCTGCCAATTTAATGCTTGTTATTGCAGTTGTACGTGAGATTGCTTAATCCACGATGAATGTTTATATGCGGCGCATCACAAATTGGTTTGCCGAATTAGAGCCGTCAGTTGTTTCTAGCAAAACTTACCCATGTGGTAACAATTGTTTTCATTCATTATTATTTATTCCACAAGCTGCCTAAATTTTTGTGATATCTTTTTTCTATACATCCATATATAATATTATTCAATTTTTGTTTTGATTAAAGAACAAACTTAACACTGTTATTTCAATAGTTGAATATAGATTATGAATCAATAATATTATTATGTTTCCAGAAAAAACACAATCTTTCAAAATTATCAATAATTCTGAAGAATATTGTGATTTAGATATTGTCTTTTATGATTGATGAAGAATCACAAATTATGTTTCATAATCTAGAAGAATACGATTGACTCCTGAAGAGTCTTGGTATATATTATTCTTGTGATTCCTGAAGAATCACCCATTACATCTCATATTCCAGAAGAATATGATCGTATTTAGAAAAGTCATATAAGATTTGGCGTAATTCCCGAAGAAATACAATTCTCTAATTCTTAAAAGTCTTGAAAATTATTAAGATTACTATGTTGTGATTCCTGAAGAATACAATATGATCTAATCATATTCTAATTTAATATGGTCTGCTTTTGAATAGCACGATATATAAGATTTACATCTGTGTTTTTTTGAAGAAAAATACAATAAATATTTATTCTTGAAAAATATTTTATATTGCCCGTTATGAATTATCTCTTTTATTATTCATTACTTGCATTATTTATTTCTTATCTTGTTATTTATTTTTAGTTTATTATTACTTTAGTTAGATTAAATAAGTTGTTGCTCCTGAAGTAGCATAATTAATTGTAATATTCTAAACCATGTTACGTGTTCTTAAAGAGCAATTTATAGTAGATCGAAGGATCTAATTTACTTGGTAATTTAATATTCTTGAAGAATATTGATCTATTGCTTCTGAAATAGCAATAACTCAAATTGATTTTAAAAGTATAATTTACTATGTTCCTGAAGTAGTATATGTCTTGAAGGCAATAGATATTGGTGATATTTGAAACGATACTCCCTAAAAGAGAGTATAAATATTCATATCATGTTGATATTAAATTTATGACTTTACATGTTATAAGTTATACTAATAGCCAATATCACTAAGTTTTAGTTAGTTGCACGTGACATCGGCAAGAATTATTAGTCATGGTGTTGGAATTTTGATACCCAATAATCCCTATGCGATGATGATCAAACTCACCTTCATAGGCCATTGCTGAGGATTGAAGCGTTATCGACCACTACGAGAAGAAACTTAGGATTGGGAGCAACACATTTTATGGTCTTGGGTCCAAGTTGGAGTTTTGGGCTTTATGTGGTTCCTTGTTAACTCCTTAGCCCAACAAGATGCTTTGGCCCATCTGGTGTCTTTGGCCTTGAGTATATATGTTCACAAGACTTCATTGTCTCTAAGAAGATGCTTCCAACTTCCCTCTCTACCCTTCATTTGTAATTCAAAACCTAGGGTCGTTGGTAAAGAGGGAAATCACTACTTTAGTGGTGTGATTATAGTTGGTTCTTTCATTTGGGTGTAAGGTGTTGCTCATCCTAGGGTTTTATTATAGAAGAGTATGATCCTAAGCCTAGATTTGTAATTTGTTTACTATCCATTTCTTAGTTTCTTGGGGTAATATATGTGACAAATGGTATCAGAGCTTGGTTAAAGGGATTATACACAAGAAACTTGAAAATTGGAGCTGAAAAATCAAAGCTGAGTCGAGAGAACTCGAAGGAACACAACTGGCCGAAACTTCCCGTCCAATTTCCTGCCAATCCAGAGGAAGTTATCGAAAACCAAGACCACCGCTCAACTCCTGGCGACGAGGCCCTTCTGATCGGTGGGCGTGTGGGATCCCACGGTGACCAGAGGGCGGCGGGTGCACTGACCGCGCTAGCAGACGACATCCACTGTTAGAGAGCGTGAGGGAGCGTGATCAACATTCAGGTGACCGGACTTGTTGAAATCCTTGTCTCAACGAGAGGAGTCCACTGGTACCTTCGGATTCACAATCAGAGCTGTGTGTAGAAAATGGGAGCCTGTTGAAATTGACTGCGCATTTTTCCGGCGAGAAAATCGAACCCAAAATCTGAAATTTGAAAATTTCAGAACTTCATCCCGTATTTTATCGACCATATTGACTGGTCCGCTCGGTATTGTATTATTGAACCTTTGTTTACCTTGTGTGAATTGTTTAGAGACTAATTTGTGATTAATTCATGTTCATTAGAGTTTGTTAAAAATGTTTTTTGGTGAATTGCATTAGCTGTTGATTTGGTGTGCTATTGGTGAGAAATTGCTTTTGTTGGGTTATATTTTGTTGCATTGCTACTTTGTATAGTGTGTTTGTGATTGTTCACATTACCATATTCTTTTGACCTAAACTATAGGAAAGTATAGTTAGCTACATTGCATAAACTTTGTGTTTAATGCATTTGCTTATACTTTGCTTGTGGTCACTTGAGTGATAGTTATTCTTGCGTGCTTTGTGCTTGTTTGGTGAGATGATGTCATTACGTTATGCTTTGGGGGTTTTTGATGGGAAATGTGATTTTTCAATTTGGCAACAAAAGATGAAGGGACTTATTGCACAACAAAAGGTTTCAAAAGCCATTAAAGAAAAATTTCCCACAAAATTGTCAAAAGATGAAAATGATGAAATGGATGAGTTGGCTTATAGTCCTATCATTTTACACTTATCTGATGCTGTTTTGAGAAAGATTGGCAAACATGACTATACAAAAGCTCTTTGGAAGAAGTTGGAGGATCTTTATATGTCAAAATCCATTCCAAATAAGCTTTATCTACTTGAGAGTTTTTTCAGCTTCAAGATTGACTCAACTAAGGATTTAGATGACAATTTAGATGTTTTCAACAAATTGGAGATCGGAATCTTGAATTGTGATGAAAAAGTGTCTGAGGAGTACGAAGCAATCATTTTGTTGAATGATATTCTCGATACTTACCAAGATGTGAAAAATGCTATCAAGTGTGGGAGAGACACTTTGACCACTGATATTGTCATTGACTGTTTTAGAAGCAAAGAATTGGAGTTGAGGGCTGAAAGAGATGAGAGAAGTAATGGTGAAGTTCACACAATGAGAGGTAAATGTGGAATGAGTCGATGGAACCATGATAGCGATGAGTCTAAAGCTGATAGTTATGACTCTGAAGACGATATCGATCATGATGATAATGGTAAAGGGAAAGATAGAAGTCGAGGTAAGTCAAGAGCGAAGAACAAGAGATGTTATAGATGTAAGAAGATTGGACATTTCTTGAGAGACTGCCATAGAGAGAAAGGTAAACAGAAGCGGAAGATGAGAAATGAGTGCCAAGCGGTGTCCTCCTTGGGTTATGACCCGAGTATAATGTATTGATATCTACTCTCTTTGTGTACCTTTATTTTTACATCTTTTATTTTGCATGAGTGATTACTTGTGTTGTTGCATTTGTTTAATTTTAGTTTGAACTTTTGCATGAATGTTATGTATGATCATTATGCATGTAGATAGATGATGCATTTGGTAAGGTAGAGTAGTAGAGAGTGGTCTAACTAGTAAGGTTGAGATGAGATGCTAGAGATGGGTAAGAGTGCATTGGTGACATGCATGTGGAGATGTAGTGGATTCTTCTATTTGAGAGAAGGTCCTGGCCAGGTGGAAGGTTCTAAGTTAGCTTGTAGAGAGTTCTTAGTGAACCCTAGTGGAGAGCTATGAGTGAACTAGAGTAGAGTTCTAGGTGAGCTCCGATCATCTTAGATTAGGTGGAGGCCCATTGTCTACCTAGTGATGGAGAGAGGACGTAGTGATAGAGAAACATCCCGACCCGAGATCTTTAGTTGGTTTACCAGTTAGACGTGTAAAGTGTGAGCAATCGAGTGAGTGGGTGATGATGAGATGAGAGATTTGTTCTCTTGAGTCGAGCTACACGCAATGCAAAGGGTAAGAGAGAGATCATTTTCATGTTGTCATATTTGCATTTGTTGCATTTGGGTGATCTGACTTTGTGTTAAGCATGGTGTGTCTTCTTTGTGAAAATGTGTTTGTTGAATCTCTGTGAATTAACACCCCTTTGTGTTTTCATCATACCATGTGTTTTCACTAATAACTGTGTGTTATTTTCTGCTCCTAATTGACTTACTTGAAAAATGTTTTACTTTGTGTTACATTTGCATGTACTTTGTGTACATTGGTGTGAATCTTTGTGTGTGTCGTATTATCTTTAGTGAACATGTGTTGTTTGACTAAAGATGCTTGTCTGTTAGTTATATATGCATAGATTAGCTCACTATGTGCATGTTGATACTTGGGTTTGACCTTAGCCCTTTGTGATAGCATTGTTCGTAGGTAACGATGTATTGTTCATAGAAATGGTAAGGTCTTTAATTTCTAGTTTGCTCCTATATACCTTGTGTGTGGCAAGTTTTGACTTTGTGTTTTTTTTTTTTTTTATGCTTGCAGGATTATCAGGTATCAAATAGAGGATTGTTGGGATTTTGAAATCCAATAATCCCTAGGCGATGATGATCAAACTCACCTTCATAGACCATTGTCGAGGATTGAAGCGTTATCGACCACTACGAGAAGAAACTTAGGATTGGGAGCAACACATTTCATGGTCTTGGGTCCAAGTTAGAGTTTTGAGCCTTATGTGGTTCCTTGTTAACTCCTTGGCCCAACAAGATGCTTTGGCCCATTTGGTGTCTTTGGCCTTAAGTATATATGTTCACAAGACTTCATTGTCTCTAAGAAGAAGCCTCCAACTTCCCTCTCTACCCTTCATTTGAAATTCAAAACCTAGAGTTGTTGGTAAATAGGGAAATCACTACCTTAGTGGTGTGATTGTAGTTGGTTTTTCCATTTGGGTATAAGGTGTTGCTCATCCTAGGGTTTCCTTTTAGAAGAGTTTGATCATGAGCCTAGATTTGTAATTTGCTTACTATCCATTTATTAGTTTCTTGGTGTAATATATATGACAATGGGCCTTTGATGTTTTAGTTCATCTGATCTCAAGTGGCTTTAGATAAGACAACAAAAGAAATAAACACATATAAGGATTGTGCAAAATCACTTAGTTTCTTCCGTTATTTTGTCTAACTCAAAGTTGAGTATTTTATCGTCAAAGATCCACATAATATAGGAAAAATCATGAGTTATGCCTCACTGGTTTCATTGCATTACCTGAAGTAAATGCAACATCTTATCGTGAACTGTATGTAAAGACATGAGAAAACTCATGAACAAAACCTTAATAGTGAGATGCATAAAGCATCCAATAATAATAGCTCATCTAAAAAAAGCATGAAAATGCATTGAGCACGTACCTATCGTACGGAAAAATACGTTTTCGATCTCTGACCTGTAGTCAATCAAGGGCAAAAGGAAAAGTGGATATTAATTTCTTTAATTATGATGGTCAACTAGTAACTCACTTTGATATCTACGATTTCTGTATTGACCCAAAAGAAAATATTGGGAATTTGATGTCAGTGCAACTGTGCATACTGTGGAATTAACATTATCTAGAAAATAATGTTAATATTATATATTAAGTACATCGGACATCATCAAAAGCTCTAGAAGAGCTTGTATTATTTTGACAAATAATAATAAATTGTATATTAATGATGCACTTTAGCAAATTCAAGAGAAATTTGCTGATTTTTATGGATACTTCATTGAGATAGTGCAAAATATAATAATATTTCTACATAAATTCCTTTGTATCTGGCCTAAAACAGTAAAGAAAAAATTCTCAACACTAAACATAGGCTAAATGGTCTGGTTCAATTAAAATAATTTTAAAAAATTCTTGAATTTTGCAATGGAACATTTTTTTCTAATAGAAATTTCCAACGGAAGTGGTTTTTCCATCGGAAGTTCTGACAGAAGCACTTCCAACGAAAATACCCACAGAAGTTGAAGGCCGTGAGAACTTCCAACAGATTGGTAAGAATTTGTAGCTGACTTTTAGTGGCCAGCAAATAAGCGACCGATATTCCAACCGCCGACCTCCGTCGCTGAGGTTTTTACCGGCGGATTTTGGGTTTCCAGGGACGGAAATTTCCGTCACTGAAACCCTGATTTCTAATAGATCTATACGTGTTAACAAAGTCATTACTTTATGATTTTGTGAAAATAGATGTTAAGAGATGGTTAGCGGAATTACGAGGAAAAGACTTCCCTGAATCTTTTGCTTGGTCATACAAGAGGTTAGTTACTACTTTTTTAGCTGATTATGTGATCTTTTGTAGATTTTCGACTTTCATCTCGAATCTCAAACATTTTTTGGTGTAGGAGGTTCAAGACAGGTTATGTGTGGCAAGATTTGCTAGATGACGATCTGATTACTCCAATCTCAGATAACGAATATGTACTCAAGGGATCGGAGATTTCCCCTTCAACCTTTAAGAAAGGTTAGTTGAATTGGTTGACTGAACTATATGTGTTATCGATCGTTGTTCCCTACGGAACCCCTAAAAGGGACATGATGAAAATTTTTGATCCACAGAGATTTTGTTTGGTGATCAAAAGAAAGTTTCAATGAAGAATAGGGCATCGGGTCTTGAAGAGGAAGTTGAAGACAAGAAAGCCTCAGGAACCTCGACCGATGTTTCCAGGAAATCATTGTTTGATATTGAAGAAGAATCGATAACATTTGGTTATGATGCATCTCCATTGACAGATAATTCAAGGAAAGTACTTGAAGTAGAAGAGAAGCATTTAGATACTGAGAATAAACAAGAAGAATTTACTCATATCATACAAGTTCCATCTATTGAAATGGACAAGAAAAGAAGAACTAAAGCGAAAATTGCTTCGTTTATAAAAGCATCGGAAACTTGTTTCGCAAATGGTAAGAGCCGTTCTAGTCGCATAAAATTCGTAATTTGATCACTTGTGGTGCTTTAGATACTAATGATTCAATTGTAGTGATGATCAATCGGCGCGATAAGCCCGTCTTGAACGTGTGTTCTAGTAGTTCAAATAATGTACATTTGACCGAGCTATGCATAGGAGAGAAACATGGAGGTTCTCAGAGGATTTTTGGGACGACATGGAACCCACATTGGAATACTAGCAGGTAACATACATTATATCCTAATCACATGCTCGAGCAGACATGCTGCACACGTTTAGTACACAGTACCTATAATGTCTGTTTATAGTATTGTTTTCTTCTCAATCTTGGTGTGGAATTTGTGACAAGAAGAGCTGTGATGGGGTAAAGGATTCAACGAAAAAGACCGGTGAATTTAGCAGCCAAAGAACATCGCGTACGGGCTACAAACCTGTGAACGGCCCAAATTGCTCGTAAGTATTTCCGAGCGGCAAATTTGCACCGTAAATTTTAAGATTTACCAAAGATGGTAACGATGAAACTCTGTATGATATGGAGGCAATGTGGGAAGCAATTCAGGCCAGAGAAATTGCATGCACATATGAAATCATGCAAAGGAATTAAAGCATTGGGGAAAAGGGGTCCCTCTGTTAATCCTGCAAATTCCTCTTCACAGAGATTGATCCAGTTTCTTGCTTCTCCTGGAATAACTTAGTTAAATATTATAATTATAATTAATCATACACCCGTGAGTTGCACGGGATAGCAAACTAAGTAAAAAAATTAAATTAAATTGAATACATTGAAATACATAATATATTAATAATATATAGAAAAACAATATATATCTATATATATATATATGACATTTAACAATCCTTCCGTGCCGTCAGTGGCGGAGGGAGGTGGGGGCCAATGGGGGCACTAGCCCCCACAACCATGAAATTACTTACTTTTGTTTAATGTATTATATGTTTTTGTAATTTTTGTATAGTAATTAGTAAATTGAGAACAATGGGTAATACAGATTAAAGTAGTTAGTATACTTTGAATGGAAAAATAGCTAGTATTGGATTAGTAAAAACATAAATTGTACAATTTATATAAGTTTATTGATATATTATATAATGAATATGTTTTAAAAATACCATTTTTCCAATAAAGAATACGATATTAAAAACAATTAATTTTTTGATATTATTATAGTACATGTTATACAAAATTTTTATAGTACATGTTATACAAAATTTTTATAGTTAAATTGTGCCCCCACTCAGTCGGCGTCCTGGCTCCGCCACTGCGTGCCGTAAACATTAAATCTAGTCATGCATGTAAAATCATATACATAAATGAATAGAAGTCTAAAGAAATTGAAATAAAAAAAAATTCAATATTATATATACAAACTTTAAGTACTAATGTTGAGTAGTTCAATAAGTTAGGCAAGAAGTTTTCAGCCTTCGTCTTCGTCTGATGCAAACAGTTAAATAACCTTATCGTACATCTCCTATTTATCAAATATATCCAATAGAGCCATTATAAGTGACAACTTCCTTCTTAATCCCCATAACTTCTATCTTCTTACCAATATCATTTAAAGCTTCCTTACATTTGCAGAGAGTAGAATAAATAGCAAGTCAAGCTGAAACTCAGAAAGCAAGTAGGATCGTATATGTTGCTACACAAATAGTCATCAATTTATGAATGTTAAAATAAATTATAAATTTAGATAGAAAAGTGATATGTACCATGCTAATCATCTATTACAAATCTAAATTGGTAGGCTAACTAATATTTGACTGATTGAGTTTCCTAATTACAATTATATGAATGTTACCATATTATTAAAATACGTATATAACTGTTAAGAAACATAGTTATTAACTACCAAAGTAGAAATACCTTAATCCAACAACCAGTCTACTCCTTAATAGAATTTAACAAATTGCAAAATTTCAATTGATCTACAGATCTGAAACATGGACAAATAATTCAAAATTCAAACTCTGTTTGAGTAAATCAAATAAATAATAAAGAGCTAGCATTGACGGATGAAGCAGGGCCTTAGAAAGAAGAACAACTTCATTCACTACTGATATCTTTACACTGCTAACGTGTCACTATGATGCATCTGAAGCTAGCATGGTCCACAACAGAGCTTAGCACTTCTTAGTTTCTCATAAATATGTAAGACATCTTTGAAAGGAAGAACACATTCTTCATGAAGTTCCTTACCGCATGACCATGGTCACATAAACTGATAATCAATAAGTGCTCCATATGATGCATTTCAAGAATTTCCTCATCACCCAGTTGGGTATTGGTCCCAACCCAAGGTCTGTGACATGTAGCTTTTTAGACAACCCACAACATCTTCTTCATAGTCGAGAAGCTCATCCTCTTATCAAAAAACATATCATCACAAATAATCAAATAATTAAAAAAAAACACATCATCAAAAAGTATAGGAAAGCAAAAATTAAAAGGGTAGTTTCAAACACATTTTTATCGCACTTCTGTTCATTCAATTTCTTACAAAAACTCTCCATACTCCAGGTTTTGCTGGTATAATCTACTGTACAGTGGTAGCACTCAAGCGCATCTTTGACCTCCAATATCATAGAATCAATTAAGTCTTTTTCCTAGTCAAATTAGTTCAAGTATAGTCCACAATTAATTAATTAATTAATTAATTAGATAATCGAATTTTATAAGATTACTGCAAAACCTTAGAGAGAAAAATGAGACCTTTTGAACAACAGCGCTTCCGAGTCAATATCCTAAACATTCTACAAAATTTGTTTTGGAATCAGGTAATGAAGTAATAATCAAAGTTCAATCAGTTTATCAAGAACAATAAAAAGTGTAATTGCAGCAAAAAGAAAACAGGAATAAAGCTTGGAAGAAATCTTTATGTCAGAAAAGTAAAAATTGATAAACCTGGTCAGCAAAAGATTTCAACCTAAATTGCCAAACTATCGATGTCCACATGAAATAAAAATTCTCGTATGAAGCAAGTGCATAATCAATTTCACACCCATTTAGTTTCCACGAAGCAGAATCTTGAACTCGCTTTGACTGGTTTCTAATTGGAACAATTTGATTCACATCAATAGAACGTTCTAAAAAAAGGACAAGAAAAAAAATTACGTTTACATTCTAAACAATTGATTTCTCTATAGTCAACTTATGGTTCCAAGTAACAATTAAAACATTACATTTGTCATCAGTGAAAAATATATCAGCCTATTGCCTGCTGTGACTGCAATAAAATCACAGTGAAGAAGACTGATTAAAAATATATTAATTCCCAAAAGACAAAAGTAGTTAAATATTATAAGCTCTTTAAAGAAAGGGAAATTGCATTATTTTTGATAGATGAAAAACACAAACTCAATTATGTAAATCATCTGGAATTAAATATCATGGACAATTGGGATGGAGAAGCTGTAGCAAAATATTCTTTCCATTCTGCAATCCAACGAGATTGGAGTATTTTAATTCAGTCAAACTAACAATTTAAAGTATCATGTCAAAAAAGTAAGGAGAAAACAATCTGTTATCCAATGAAATTGGAGTATTGTCATTAAATTACCTTCAATGATGATCTGCACAAGGAGAAAACAAAAGGCAATATTCATTGTAATATGCAAAACATCCAAGATCCAGATAGGAGATGAGGCAAACCTAGGACATAAGTTTTGCGTCATCGACAATTGAAATAATTCAAACCAAGGACCTGAGATAATGATCCAAACTCAAGATATGAAATGTAAATAGAGATTTAAAGAACTAAGAAGCTTCATATAATATGTTTCAAGTTTAGGCACCATACTTCCAAATCTATCATGTGCTATCTTGTAAATATGCTTTCATGCCCTTCACAACTTGAGTTTACTCCTACAAAAATAGAGGTCAAGAGAATTTCCAAACAAATCTCTCGAGACATTATTACCATATGGTTAAAAAAAATCACATTGGCTCACCTATTCTTGATACTGGAACCAAATTGAGATGGAGAGCACACATTGAGGGCAAGATAAAATTTAACAAAATTGTGACATGAGTTATATCCCATTATGGCATGCGAATTGAAAAATGAGTTGAGAAAAAACAATTAGCCCCAGTAATTGACCTATGCAAAAATAGTCAAATTCTTAAATAAAAAATAAGCATAGAAAATTAAATACATACCTTCATACGGAAGGATCGAGTCACTCAAACCAGCAAGCCTACTTGTGCCTGACCGACTTGCAACATCTTGGGGTCATTTTCACCGGAAAACCTTATCTCCCAAAAGATTGTATTCAGGTGTTGAATGATTTAAAGTTAAAATATCCATGAATTGGATTTGGAACTTAGTATAATTTTCTGGAATAATCTTGTGCGCTACACAACCATACCTGTTTCATCACCTAATTTATATCTCTAATATGATTTGACACATATTTTCAAGTGCGATAGCGAGATTGTAGGAGATTGAGATCATACTTTTGATTACAGAGTATGTTGATAACACACAATAGCCACTTCAGGCCTCCCAAAGGTGAAAGCCTTAAAGAAAAAGAGTGAAACTGATACATGCTAGAAATGAACATAAGTGAAACAAATGCTACTAACTTGAATCAACAACAAATAGAACTCTACCGCGGCGAAAACCAATTATGATTTCAAAAGGTAAATAGATATACATCGCGAATATCAAGCTTTTTCCAATTTTCGGTGAGGAAAGAAGAAGAAAAACTGGCAATCGGGAGGATGCCATCTGAAACCCGATGGTATGACGACTCTGCTTGCTGTGATCGAAATGCCATTTTACCCAAATAAACCCAAATCGTTTACAGAAAATTACGAAATTACCCTTGGCTTAAAAAGCCAGACATAAGGCTTGAGAAACTGTGCGTGCCAAGCACTCAAGTGTCTTAATTATATATAGATATTATATTAAGTTA
>CAVNYN010276903.1:0-18016 GCA_963692815.1 Nyctanthes arbor-tristis
TCGAAATGCCATTTTACCCAAATAAACCCAAATCGTTTACAGAAAATTACGAAATTACCCTTGGCTTAAAAAGCCAGACATAAGGCTTGAGAAACTGTGCGTGCCAAGCACTCAAGTGTCTTAATTATATATAGATATTATATTAAGTTACTACCACTTTTTTCGTTACATTTTGAGGAGTTCATTTCAGTGTAATTTAAGCTCATAGTAATAAATGCGAAAATTTCGACTTCAAACTTAAACCAGCAGTCCGATCTCCCAACATCCATACACAAAATAATCTAGGTTTTCTAACAATCTCCCGCCAAGTGTGCACATGGCGGGAGAGGACTCCATGTCTGATGTTCAGTATTCACGTATTTGGCAAATAGGTAATGATTCAAGTAATCTTTTATAAAATAGGATAAATTCTCTGTCTTTAAATTATTTTTCTAAAGTTTCACAATAAACGAAGGTAAGAGCATCCACATTGGTAGTTTTAAAGTAAGTTGTTAGTCGAATTGTTAGTTAACAACTCAAAAGATAACCTACATTGGTGATATTAAGTAGTTGCTAAAAATATTTATTTTAACAAGTTGTTAGTTTTATTGTTAAAGTTAATAATAAACTTAACACTTTATGTGGTATTATTTTTTCTTTTTTATTTTAATAAATTGGGATTAGCCCACTCTTTGACTATTGAATTGATGATTAAATTTAGAGTTATACTACATGAACAAAATCACATACAAAAAATCTGACAAAATTAAATATGGCACAATCTTATTTTTCAACACATAACATCACTTTTTCATCAACAATTATCACATAACCACTTATCAATTTTGTCATTTTTTGTATCTTTTTTTGTTCATTTAGATTTTTCCTTAAATTTATTACTCTTAATTAGAATCACCAATATTACACAAATTAATAGTTAAATTTAACTTGTTTAAGTATCATTTAACAATCACTAAATGTGAATAATTAATTTTAACACTATCAATATGGATGCTTTAAGATTAGGAATTTAACCCATTAAAGAGACTCCATGTCTGACATTGCACTACCTCGTTTGTGTTGCTTATATCTGGCAAGATATAGTCTTCAATAAAACCGTCATATATGTCTACGTTGTGCGACTTCCTCTCATTTATTGACAAGTGAAATTTTACCCCACTTAAATTTTCATTTGCTACTCCCTCTTTCCCTCCCTCCCTTTCTCTTCATTAACTAAAGACCAGCATACTTAAATAACGAAAGTCTTAATTTTAAAATTTAAGCCACTTTTATTAATTTTAAATAAAATATCAATTTAATCACATAAATAAATTTTAAATCACCAATCACTTCCAAGGTAACTTTAGTTTTGCTTATTTTCCAAACCACCGTTAAAATTGATTAGAAGCCTAATTAGTTATTGAACTTCTATTTGTATTTTTTTTGTCATCTTATTTCAATTTGTTAATTGAAGAGTATTTATTATTTCCCATCGAGCATCCATTTTCATAGTTCAACTTTTATCCATCCTACAGTCTACAAATGTCAACCTAGTGTTTTAGCTTAGAATAATATGGGGTAATCTGAATGATATTACAAGTGTTACTCAATAACTGGATTTTCCATTCATTTTTTTCTGTTTTTCGAATAATCTAAGAGTAGTTTGTCTTATTGTTTTTACTTGTTATTGTAGCTAAAATCTCATATAACTATTTATATTTTGTGTCGTACAAATCACCTTATACTAGTGATAAACATTTTAAAATTAGCGTAAGATTTTAATATTATATATTGAACATTTTGTTAGAGTCGTAGACAAGAAAGTTGGATATCGTATACGATTCACAATACTGAAAAAAAAAAACTATATTATCAATATAATTTTTAAAAAAAAAGGAAATAAATATTTCTACTATAGTCAGCTAAAATATCACAAATACATTTTCATATATTATATACTTTCTTTGAAAAGTATATTATATTTTAAAGTATCACTCGCGCATGTAAATATAAATCAAACTTATTTATGTAATTAAATTGACATTTTAATTTAGTTAGAATTAATGAAAAATGGCTTCAAATTTTATTAAAATAAAAAATGTGTTTTTAAGTAGGTAGTTTTTTTTCCCCACAAAAAAAGGTAGATTTTTAATTATTGAAGAGAGAGAAACAAATGAAAATTTAAGAGATCGGAAGAATTTCACTTGTCAATAAATTAAAAGAAGTCTTATTATGTAGACATTTAGGACGGTCTTTTGAGGAAGACTCTCTCGTTTGTAGTGATGCAGACCAATTGTGGCTAATCCAAAATATATATATGGCCCATTAACAAAATACTAAGTCCATTGAGATCCACGTGTCAAATGTTGTGGTGACTTCTGGTGGTGAGATGAAAAGATCAAGTGGAAAATGTAACAAAAAAATGGATATAGAGATGAGAACATTTCATTTCGATTCTACCTTTTCAAATTGAAGACTTGTACAAGTAGAACTCTAATACAAAGCCCTATAAATATCTGACATTTGAATAACACGTAGTTAACTTCTTGTCCAACACTCGTCTCTCAAGTTCTCAAGAAGAGAACTGACATTTGACTAATACGTAGTTAACTTCTTGTCCAACACTCAATAGTCTCTCAAGTTCTCAAGAAGAGAACTTGAAAGGTACGAATCATATTGAAATGACGATTTTCAAATAGCTTACTTTTTAATGGGGTTTTTTTTTTTCCCCAAATTTTTGACAGCAATTAATGGTTGATGAAGGGCACTGTCATACACTAGTCAAAGAATCAGGAACACACAGAACACTTTACTTGAAAGATGTTGGCCTATCAGTTAATTATCAATAGATTGCAATATACCAACCAAGAAAAATTGACATTCCACCACTTTTTTAGAACCTCAAACCGACAATTAGGCAATGTTTAGTCCCAAATTTTCATCCACATTATGTTGATCCTTTGTTGATCTGTTTCCTCTCCGTTTTGATCACTTACACACAGGCACCAAAAATGGCAGACGAGATCGATAATCGGCATAAGCCACGTTACAACATAACCATGTCAAGAAGGACAAGAAGGCCTGAGAATGTGAAGAAAGACCCATGTCAGGGTAGTTATAGTTCTTTCCATGGAAATGAAAGTTTCGGGAAAGTCGGACATGACCCAGCGGTGTTTGGAGGACGCAAGAGTGACGGTCACCGGCAGCAGAAGAGCTTGAAGCAGCTAATTGAAGGTAGATGTTCACTTGCAAAACATTTTGAAGAAGAAGAGAAGAAACAAAATGGTGTGATTGAGCAACAAGAAAATGCGCTCGTCAAGTCCAAGAATCACAATAATAATATTAAGCATTATGTTGATGTTGTTTTGAGCAATTTGTTAATTAAACAAGTCTCTCCTTTAGGATCAAGGAAAAAACCAATAAAGTCTTTACTGACTAGCAGAAAGGATCGAGTATTTACTCCAAAATGGTAAATAATTTTTTTGCATATCGAACAAGTTTGGAATCCACTTGCGGAGAAAAAATTTCCGTATTTTATCTTTAAAAAAAATTATATGTTTTATTGATATTTTTGTTGATTCTACCAAATATTGTTTTGCAAATGATATATTATAATTTTATATATAACCTCTTTCATTTTACTATAGTATAATTGTTACCAATTCCCGTGTAATTAAATTGTCATTTCTCTTTTAATAAGCTTGTCAATCACATATATGTAGTTTAGAATATCAAATCACAGAGTCAATATTAAGTGCATTTTTTCCAAACCCCCAAAATATAATTTGCGTGAAAATCCATTTTAGATCACCTTCTTTTATTTTTTATTCTTTTTCTTTTTTGTTTAGGTTGCCACCCTATACAATTGAATTTTCTGCAAATCTTAATGGTGTTTAGCGACCTATTAACTAGGATAGCCTCTTCCTTCAAAAGGCCCCCCCCCCCCCTCCCGGAACCCACCTAGGATGGCCACAATTTTCTTGTTGAGGAAAGCACCCCGACTATGTACTTTTATAAATATATAAATAAAATATATATATATATGTCACTAAAATTTTTTATTTTTATCTTCAATGTTGTATTAATTTTCACTTGTCCATAGTAGCCTTATCCATTCAAAATTTTTGCTGACATTCTTTGGAAAATTGGAACCAAGTAGTCCCATAGTTGGTGGAATAGCACAAGAAGAAAGTGAGGCAACCGTAACAGATTTTGTGAAACAACGGAATTGAAACAACCCTTTTCCTGGAAAAATAGAAATTATTTTGTGATACATCTTCAAATGTCTTGATGATGCGTATTATATTTTATAATTGCTTTTTTTTTTTTTTGTACGACGGATGGGTAAATAATTCTAAAAGTTAGTGTATGCTTGTATGGTTGGAGAATTTAGCTATTTTTCATGTTTGGTTAAACTTAATATTCACAGGGTTGTTATGTTTTGAATAATTCTACTTGGACAAAGCAGGAGACAAAAGTGTGACAAAAAGGACATGTGTCTCATGTGATTACCTTTGATTTAAATGTGATGTGTTAAAAAATTAGATTCTACTATGTGTCAATTTTGTTTAAATTTTTGTATGCAAAATCTCATCCTGATAAGGGTTACTCTTTGCCACTTGAACTATCACCTTTGGTCTGACAGGGCTATTATGTTAAAATTTTATTAATTCCATCCATATATTTAATATCATTCAATGTAAAATTGAACTCGGCTTTATGAATTTTCTGCTCTTCTTAACACAAAATCATGGATTCCCATGAATCATTTCTTCCCGGTTATCATTTTGTTATGATTTGGTTATGGATTATATATGGATTCCATAACTTCAACCTTTATTATTTTTCATCATATACACTATCTTTAATGCTACAAATAAGTAAACAACTAATTTTATTTTACGAGTTCAATGAATCTTCCAAACATTTTGGCTTGAAATTGATTTATGCAGTATATAGCATTGTTCTAGATATTTTTGACGTTGAAATTGTCGTTTGTCAATGCTAGTCATTTCTAGAAAGGTTGAATGCCCTTTCGTTAATTAGTTAATTTGATATAGAATTGTGTGATATATCTAAAATTCTTTCATCGTTGCTCGTAAAGATAGATTTTCAACATTACTAGAGTATATTCTTTGAATATTGAATGTGCTAAATGAGATTAAAAAAAAATAAATAATTAGTGGAATTAATCAAGTACAAATCCAATGGTTAAACTCTTAAGTCAAACATGTTTTGTTTGATCATCACATCATAATTGTTCTAGAAGTTCTCAATATTTTCTTATTCTTATAATCATATCCTCGACATTTCTTTCGTTCAGTTATTAATTTTTTTATCTTTTTTAATAAAAAAATTTGCTAGTACATATACTTTCATTTAAAAATATCTTTAAGCGGACGTCAAAAACTCATTCATCAATAACAATTTTAAATCAATAAACAGTAACAAAAACAAAAGTGCAAAATTTGATTTTAATTTCAAACTATATTGATATAATATTTAGATGTAAACAATATTTTATGGATCAAGTATGTTAACTATTAAATGTTTAGTTATACAAAACTGCCAGAAAAAAAAAGTTGAGGACATGATTGTAGTATAAAATAAAACTAAAGACACTTTCATGCAATTAAAACGTGGTGCTAAAAATAAAATTTGTGTTGTAGATATAATTATTAGTCATGAAATCTTGTAGTTGCAATATAAATAATTGCCCTTGGACATTTTATGACCTAATTTATTACATATCTAATCTAATCTAATTCGACTAACCAAAGTCAAATTGACAGACGTCCTAAGGAGCAGATTGGGAGGCTTTGCTCTAGTCAGTGTTGGTTGTGGTTTGGGAACAATTATGGTGAAGGAGAAAAGGTGAAAAAAGAAAGACTACATGGAATATATTTAATATATTTTTTACTCCCTTCATCTCAAAAAAAATATTCCTTTTTTCCTTTTTTTATTCGTCTCAAATTAGTATATTCTCATTTCTTAAGTTAATTTTTTAATTTTCTATTACACCGTAATTTATTATGTATAGTGATCAGCAACAAAGAACAATTAAAGCGAAATATTAAATAAATCAAAGAGTATATTATGATAAATATTTAAATTGTACATTTCCAATAAATAAATGATGTTTTCTTAATTTATGTAAAAAGATAAAAGGAGAATTATTTTGCAGGACAGAGGTAACTATTTAAAAGGTTTTCTTGATTTATTAAAATATTAAATTAAATCATGATGCCATCATTAACACTAAATAATTGATTACTTTTTTTTTTTTGACAGGAAATAAATGATTAACTATCACAAGGCAATTATTACTACCACTAATAAATTAGTTAAGAAAATACTATTTATGAATTGCAATCCCATCATTTTTTATTTTTCCTTTGGATTTTAATCAATTAGTTAAAAAGGGGTTTCAATTTTCAAGTCCTTTTTTTTTTTTTTAAATATGATAAGGATTTCAGGGAACCATAATAATGAGAGTGGAAACACACTTAGATCACAAGAGTCTTAGCTGCAAAGGCCAAAGGTCATTTAAATAAACAAAATCTTCTTTTACAGACCATTTTGGGGGAAAGAAAAGAGTCTACATTTTCAACCTTGCTTATTATCTACGTTTAAAATTTCACCCTAGAATAAATTGTCAAATTTCATATACTTTCAACCTTGCCTGTCACCTTATTACTTATTAGCTTCAAACTTCCGTTACAAAATTTCATTAAAGTACTTAATATTTATTTACTGTTGTGTTTCAAATAAATAAAAGAAACAACATATGGAAAAAAGAAGAGACAAAAATTTTCCTCAATAAAATTACATCTCTGTCCTATAGTCACGTCCTTGTCCATAAGCCTTCTTTAAAGTATTATATAATAATAAATTTTATGAAATAATATGTACATATCTTATACATTAAAAAAAGTAAATAATAATTGTCATCAAATTTAAAATTTTAATCTTTTGTATCCATTAAAAAAAATTGATATTTTGTAGCTAGTAATCAAACCCGCTCTAATAGGAGATTCAACCTTGAAAAAAGAAACCGTCCATGACATTAATGAAGATATTGTATTGTATGTATGTGTTTGTCTATATATGTGTGTATATATATAAAATAAATGTAATAACTCCATTTAAAGTCATTTTGTTTTTATTTCTCGAATTTTAGCAATATGATTAAAAAATTTAAAGATAAAAAAATACATAAAATGGTCATTTATATACCACATCCGTGCCTGACATTTTATGACCGTTGGTCATGGGCATTGTCCTTCTTAGAGGAACAATGACTGTACCGGCCGGTGACAACTCAGCCACCGAACCTTACATTTGTTGCCCACGACATGCTCCTTTCCCATGCTTGAGGCAGTCAAATAAGGTTGGTTTTGATCACAATTCACATATACACAATTCATGACTCCACTTCGTTTTAAGATAAAAAAATACATAAATTGGCCATTTATGCCACATTACACACGGACCGGCCCTGATACTAATCGACTAAATCAGTCACTCAGGAGCCAAGTTGGAAAGTGTCGAAAAGTTGACAGTTAAGTTTTTTGTATCATATGTCCAATTACTATGTATAAAAATTTTAACATGATGTTGTTTTGTAGCATAGTGATAAGGTTATTTGTAGTATAATTTTATAAGAAAAGTAGAATATATGTGCTTTTTAAGTGATAATATATAATCGAATATCTTACAAATTGACATGATTAAAATTTATTGAGATGAAAATACGTTTGAATATTATTTAAAACGTTTACTTAATTTGCTCACTTTTTTAATATTGAAGTTAAATATACAAAGTTGAAACTATTAAAACCATGTTTAATTTAAAAGTTTTAAAAAAGGCCATTTAAATTTCGTATAGGGCCCTCGAAATCTTAGAATCGACCCTATTTTAGTCCTATCAGTAAAAAATGGGATTTTATTTAACCACCTCATAAAATAAAATTTTATAGTATCACTGTAACAAATATATTGCTCAAAGTCAAAAAATTAGTTGGCTAGGGGTGGCTTTCAAATTAGCAAGGGCTGTGGGAAAATATTAGAATCTCAAGGACACAAAGAAAGCGTCAGCATATGGGGTTGGGCTAAAAATGGTGGGGTACAGCTTAAAAGATAATAAAGATTAGTCACCCTCTATAATTACAGTGTTATTCCACTTTTTTCTAAGGCACAAAAAGGCTCTTTTGCTTTTGAATGTCATTAGAAAAAGACACTACCGTTTAATAAATAATAACTTGCCAGCTCAAAAAATCTTTGAATAATTCATAAAATCTATCTAATATAATTATTTATTTTATTTTATGAGACAAAGTTCCGTGAAATAACATATGTCAAATTTTGTTTCGAACAAATATTATAGTAGTTAAATTCTCACAGTTCTAAATAAGAGGTCCCAGATTCAAACCACGCATGTCCTTCCCCTTCCCTATCTCTCTCTTGTAATTAAAAAAAAATTCAAATCAAATAAGTCCCACTTTGCATCATATACTTCACTACTAATTTTTAAATCTTTTTCACGCTAATGTGACTTTAAAGAACTGCGGAAGATAAAAAGTAGAATTCAGCCCAATTTATCGAAATCGATTGGTTAGAATGTCAGTTAACCTTACTGAGGAACACTGGAGGGGAAAAAACGAGGAAAAAAAGAAAAGAAAAGAATCATTGACTTAATTAGATATCAAGCCAGAAAATGTTTTTTAACATATGCCTATTCCATACTAATGCTTTATCTAATTTCCATCAGTATATTTCACTTATAATTTTCTATTCCACTACAAAAAAATAAGCCAGTACCAACGGTTAAAATTCGTCAATAATGGTCAAATTCCTTTGGAAATTCGAGAGATCGGAAGAAAAAATGGTGGTCGGATATATCCGTCGGTAATCGGCTTGTCGGTGATTTCCAACGGCCAATTTGTGTCCATCGGTAATCACCGACGGCCAGGGCTCGTTAGTAAATTCCGCGGTCATTGGATGCCGTCGGTAAACTCCGACGGTCATTGGATGCCGTCGGAATTTTTGGACGGGTACTTTGTCCGTCGGTGATTTCCGAAGGACCAATAAATAGTAGAAAAATAAATATTATTTTTTTAAACCCATTTGAGTACCGAACCCGGCCGGCCGCCCACCCCCCAACCCGTGAACCTAACCCAACCCAATTGCATATTAAATCAAATTATTCAATTTTTTGCATGGTAGAGTGTTTGAACGCACAACCTGGCAATTGGGTGGCAAACTCCCAAACACTAGGCTGCGGCTTTCTTTTAATTGCTTGATCGGAAGAGCCATAAAATTTTTGCAATTTAAAAAATTAAGTAAAATTTCCTTTTTGTTTAAATTAAAAAATAAGTAAAATATATGTATATAAATATTATACAAATTTTATAATAGTTTACAAGTGTTGTAAATTAAAAAATTATCATTTTAACAGAGCATATGCTAAGATGCTTATATTTTCAAACATGTGATCTCTAACTTTTCATACATGTGATTTTTTAAAAAAAAATGATTTATATCAAAATATTTTTTTGAAACATTAATAAGTGAAAAAAATTAAAATTTCAACCTAATTTTACAAGTAACGGAGGAATTGATCATTATATATAAGTATTTATAAGGATGATTAAAGTTTTTACTTTACTTTTTTGTTTGAATAACCACATAAAATTTTTGCATTATTAAAGATTTTATTTCACTGATTTTTTTAAACTTATTTCATTTTTACTTAAGTACTTTAGAGAAGAAGAAATTTGGATTTAGACGTTACATATATAATTTTATGTTATATGATATATGACAATTTTGACATATATAATTTTATGTATCATTGTAAAATATATAAAATATAATTCATAGAAAAAATTTTAAATAACAAATCACGAACCATTAAATTTCTTAAATTAAAACACACGTATATTACTTATTAAAATGGTATATTATTCTTACAAATTATTGCATTTTTTGACAAAAAATTGCTAAAAATTGCCTACAACCAAAACGTCGGTGGGAGATTGCCGACGGTAAGGAATAGCCGTCGATAATTTCTGACGGCAAAATGTTTTTGCCGGTACTCATCGACGGAAAACAACATATTGTCAGTGAGTACTGATGGTATTGATGGTCTTGCTTGCTTCCGTCGGTAATTATCGAAGGCAACTTGCTTCCGTCTGTAATTACCAACTGCTAGATCATGCCATCAGTAAGTGCTGACCAGTTAGTCTTGCCGTCGGTAATTAGCGACGATAGGATACCGACGGCTCTATCCTGTCGTCAGTAATTGCCGATGGCTTTAGTAGCCGTCTGTAGTTACCGACGGACTTTGTTTCTGTCGAAAATATTATAGACAGATTCAAGTACATCATCGGCAATTATCGACGGATTTGAGACCGTCGGAATTTTGCCGTCAGTACACATGAGTTTTCTAGTAGTGTTTGTTCAAGCATGTTGTCACGATGAATAAATTCATCAAAAAAATTCGGTTAAAAAGTGAGATCGGAACTTATTTGCCAATTGTAATTTTTTCTTTTAAAAGAAAAACCCTAATTTGGACATGATAATTCATTAAGGACAAAGTGTGCCGAGTAAATAAGATAAGATTGGAAAAAAAAAACGATTACTGCATAATAATTCCAAAAACACACAAAATTAATGGAATCCTTTTTAATGTAAGAATTATATGAAGAAAGAATCTTGAAAAGGACTTGAAACAAAATGTAAAGAGCACATTAGATAATTAGAGTTGGGCTGCATGTGATAGCCGGTGGGTCTAGCTTACAGCCTGATTAAAAGATATATATTCAAGATTAATTAATCACCGTTTAATTACAGTACTAATCTCACCTTTTTAAAAGGCCAACATAGGCTTTTGCAAAAAATTTTGGCATTCCAAAAATACTGAATATTCAGTACTTTTAATCAATAAAGAATTCACATGTGGGCTCTTCCGATCTGTCCAAATTAAATAACAAATTAAGAACTTTAAATCTATATGTGGATTCTTAATTAGCCAGGAGTATGCCAAGACTCATGTAGTCTAATGACATCTTAGTTAGATTATTAAAATCCTTAATCAAGGGTTCAATTCTCCACCCTTACAATCCCCTCTGTAATATCAAAAAAAATTAGCCGGGAGTATCGAGTTCAGTATTCATGTATCAGAAATTTTTTCGAGGCTTTCTATCTATATACACATGCAAAAATAATCGCAATATTAAAAGATATATATATAAATTAAATGAAAAGGTGTCGAGGTAAAGTTTGACTGCAATTTTCCCATTAGTAAGGATATTTCAGTCATTTTCCTTTTTGTGGTGGTGAACTATGCTGTAACATTTGATTTTTATTCTTTTTTGTTAATTTTTGCTTTTATTCTTATCTTCTTATCGGATTGGTCCCTAGCTATTACTACGCATCGTCCTCATTCTCTCACATCAAAGGGTCAGTTCTTCTTATAAAGACTCATAAGCTCATCCACTTTCCCTTAAAAATTGTTGATATTATCCTATCATTATTATTATCTGATTTCTATCCCTCAAACGATTTCACAATTTGAATTAGTTGGTTCTGTTGTGCTTGTTCTATTGTTCTTAAAATTATTTTTATCTATATTATAATCGTGATTATTACAAAAATTCATTTTTCTTGACACCTCATTTTTTCAGCGTACGATTCAATTAGACAATTACCATGCAAGAGTGATTAACATATTATTTATTATGGTAATAGCTACTATTGATTTGATTGGAAAAAATAAATTTTCTACAATTGAACCAAAAAAAAAAAAGAATACAATAATACAACTATTTTTTTAGAGCCAAAGTAACATTGAAATATAAGAAATTAATTTAAAACCGAACTACTGATCACATATTATGTAAATGTTAATATTGTAACAGATTATTATATTTTAAATTTTTATGGTCTGAATCATGAACTTTCTGTATAACTTACGGGTGAAAATCTAATATGGGAAAATATAATTGCTACCATTTTTTTTTTGATAAATGCACCACATATTTATGATGTTAAAGATCTCTAATCTTTGATTTATTTATTTATTTATTTTTTTGTTTGAGACATTTATATCCGTAATATTTTTATACGAATTTTTTCCTCAAAACTTCATTAATTAGCGACTCTCGTTCTTAGATGATGGCTTATGTCCAAAATATTGTATTATTGTGATTAAAAATTGTAACAATATGTAGCTGTAGTTGTAGTTTTATGTTTATTATTATTATTTGTTCGTGTATTTAAATTACTGAAAGAGCTCTTTTGAAAAAATTTTCCTAAAAAACCTATCAATTTATAAAAAAAAGTGATAATTAATACTCCCTACATCCTATAAAGATAGGCGGATAGTCAATTTCACACGAATTAAGAAATAATTGTTAATATTGTTAGAACATTTAATTTTACATGTATTTTCTATTTATACCATCATGTATCATTAATATTGAATTGTATTGGTAGTTGGTGTGGATGATTAATTAGGGACAAAACATTAAAACAAAAAGTTAAATGCATGCTTCATTTAGTAAGTGGTTTATCTTTGTGGAACAGACGAAAATAGAATACTAGACTATCTTTGTGGGACAGGGAAGTATATAACAATAAGATTATGATGTAAAAAGTTATAAGGACGGAAATATAAAAATATTTAAGAATGAAGGATATCAAACATAAATAAAATATGATGGTGTCAATATAGCCAAATATATATATATATATTACTATAAATTCACGAAAGTATTATTCTCATTGTGCTCTAATAAATGATTTGTTTTCTTCATCTTGTTCCTTTTATTCTGGCGCTATGTATAGGTGTGTTAGATTTGTTTTATTTTCCTTTGTCAATTCCTCATGTATCGGGAAGGTATCTCCTGTTTTGGATATCTTTTGTCTTGGTTGAATCGAAGTCAATTACCTTTAATACACATTCAACAACAAAAATGTCCATAAATCTCTTGAAAATTTTTTAAGAAAACATCTCACTTTATGTGGCGTGCATCTATGCAGATCACACGGGATGACAAGTTTTGTAACAAAGTATTAGGAACATTTTTAAACACTATTGAACAATTTATCAGTATTATATATTTGCTATGTACTCGTATCAAAATTTAATGAACAGTTTTTTATTTTTTTTCTATTTTCCTTTTGTTAATGGGCCTTTTTTTTTTTTTTGAAGGGTTATTTTGTTAATAGTTAACACCATCTTCTTGAGTAAAATCTGACTTGATGTACCAAATCAGCTACTCGTCAATTTTTCGATTATGTATGTATGATTATAGAAAGGATAATTTGCAGCACCAGTTATCTAACTTTTATAAGACATGCATTTCAGTCATTTAATTTTAAATTTGGTACAGTTAGGTCGCCCTACTTTGGTTTAGCCTCCATTATATAGCATTGTGATTTGTGATAGTACTAATTACTAGAACAAATTGATCAATAAATTAATAAATTAGCCTTGTGCACAAAAGGACCAAAGTCGAGACAAGATAGTGAAACAACATATATATATATATATATGTTCATTGATTTTAACTTAGAAGTTAGTTGAACGTGTAATTGAATTGATGGTAGTGGATCAACTGTCTGTATTATAAGGCTATTAGCTAACAAATTGAAGCTACGTAGTTTTTGTTACACCAAACTGAAGGCGAATGACTCAGATGTATCTCTCTTCAAAGTTGGCTGACCTCCGGTGTTAAACATTAAAGAAGGTTATGGGTACCCATATCTTATATCTACGCTTTTGAATTAATAATGCACCCCTACTTGAGTAACTCTTGCTTTCATGCATGCATAATACAAATAGAATAAAAATATTATGTAGGCCAAATTTTGTAATAATAATATATTAAAATTACAATAGGGCAATGTCAGGGTTTCACGTGTCAGTTTCCGATTAGTCAACTATGAGAATATCAAAGTCTTTCACCGGCCATTTCTTTTCTTGGAAATTTAAAAAAAATATATTGAATAATAGCTTATAAGCGCTTTCCTAACCTATAACACAACTAGATGTCTATATATATCCATTTTCTCCACTCATTACTCAATAGCGTCCCAATACTTCAAGAAAAAGAAAAAAGGAAAAAAGAAAAAAAAAAAAAGCATCCAAAATCAAGCTTGATCAGAAAATGTCTTCAAGTTCTCAGTCTTCTTTCCCAGTACATCTATGCTTTTTCTTTATGATTCTGTTCATGTTCGTAGGGTTGACATGGTATATCAATGCCGAGTCTATTTTTGAGGGCTTGTTTGATCAAATAAAGCTAGTTCTCATGCTGTCTCCATTGCTACTTCTACTGGTTGTTCATTTGCTTTCTTCCTTGCAAAGTTCCTCCTTCTTCACCCCTTTTCCTGAGAAATACGCGATTCAACAGGACGGTGGAACCCCGTGGGGAGTTGGGCTTTTGCTTGTGATTCTGCTGTTTATGGTCTCTTACCAGTCGGACTTACGAGAACGATGGTTCCCTCTATTGAGCTGATAACTGATATGAGAAATCAACACATGTATGAGAAAATTTTCAGAATTTCATGAATACTCAGTACTCTTTGCTAATGGAAGACTGAGAAGTAGATAAAACGGTCCAGTTAATTTATTAAGTGGAATCGCTAGATCACCTTTATCTTAATTTTCATTAGCTAGGAGAACTGAGTATTTGGTAATTACTAGTTGAATTTTATACTCTATACTTCACTTGTAAATAAGATGGTACCTTCTTTGTGTTTAGAATATGTTTTTCTTTTCTTTTTCTCGAACATACACATCTTGATTGAACTACTAATTAATTAATTGAGTTGTGCTATTTGAATAAAAAATGCATTAAAAAAATTTGACAAAATTAACATAGAATCTTGTTTTTCAACAAACAAAATCACTTTTCAATCAACAGTAATCATATGAGTCACATGTCTATTGGGTTACACTTTTATTCACTTTTTTTTCTATCTAAATAGAATTATTCTAATTAATTATCACGTAAAATTAGAGTATGAAGAGCTAGAGGACGATCATTTCATTTTCTAAGACAATTTTGGACTTGTTAAAATTTAACGTTCTTATGGAAATAACAAGAAGAATTTTACCAATTAAATTAAATTAAATTAAATTAATGAAAGCTCGTTGCGTCTAAATAGAATAGTGCAAAACTGCAAATTTGCATTGTAAAACAACTTTACTGAATTGTGGTATTAGTTATGTTGATATGAATTTAATTTGCTAAATTACAGATGAAATTTGCTTGTCTTTCTTTCTTATGTGATTTAACGAATCAAATACGTTAATATATGTGATTGCACGTAAAAGAGAGTCGTTATGTGTAGCTTTCGACAGGACGTGTACTAGTTGAATGTTCATGTGGACAAAGAAATCTTTAGTAGAATTTTGGGGCAAAAAAATGTGTAAAGGAAGGGGATAATCGTCAGCCTCGAAGATGGTACAGCTTAAAAGACAATCAAGATTAGTCATCAGCTGCCCACTATTTGTCAGGGCTAGAAAAGGATGGGAACAATTCACTTTTTCAACAATGCACCAACTAAAATTTATACAATCTTTTCTAATAGTTGAAAAAAATTCCGGGACTCTTAATTAATTAAGAATTCACATGTTAATTTAATGTTTATAATTTATTATTATCTAATTTAAGCTCAAATTCTACATGTGAATTCTAGATTTACTAGGAGTACTATGTGTTAAATACTCTTACTCTTAGGGCATTAGATCGGTTTTTCATATTAATATGTCCACATGGGTGTGTCAAATGTTGAAAATTTTGGAATACAGGGTTTTTTTTTGCTAAGATTTGATTAATTCGATCTACAGTCAGCATTTGATCAATTCCATATATATGAATAAGAGCGCCAACACATACAATTTTAATCCCCTATATATATATGGTTGGTGAGCATTTGATCAATTCTGTCTCTCTCCCTTTCTCTCTATCGGTGCACAACTGTCGACTGCAATTAGGATAGTTCCACATGTGGAGTGTCCACATGCACACCACATGGGCGATAAGGTGTCATATGTATGGCGCTAGATCAATTTTAGCAATTAAGATACTGCCAAAATTGTTCATGCACAAAACGTAGCCACATTAACATCAAGCAAAGAACCTCTGGAACCAATTTGCAAGACAAGACAACTTCTCAGAAATTCTTGAACATTATTAATTTGTTAAATTACGGACTTATTTGATTCGCATCATGATTTTAGTTAATTACTAATTAATTATAAGTCTTGTTAAATTTTCACCCCCTCCTTGTTTTCCTACAATAATAAGCGGGTAGAAGACTTATAGATGCGGGGTCCACCGCTCCACTTGAAGCTGAAATGATCTGGACGGTGGCAGGTTGGATTAAAGTCAATTATCATATCAAAGTTGTTCACCTCCCATTTTACCAAGATTATGAAAAGGGAGATTCGGTTTTTATATGTAACTACATTCTAAAATTATCACCCGCCATATGTCTAGCTAAATTATTCTACAAGATATATACTTGACGTACAATAATTAGAAAACCCACATGTGAGTTGTCTCACATAAAAAATGTTCAATTATTACTTGTCAAGTGTACGTCTTGTAACATAATCCCGTCAGATGTATAATCATACATAAATCAGTAATATTTGGTCCGTATTGAAAATTTTCTAAAAACATATGAGCGATGCTTACGGTTCCCAATATCTTATGTGCGTGTATGTACATGCGTCGTATGTATATATGCAATTATTTGACGTATATACATGAAGTCACATTAGACATTGTTGAGTACTATTAAGGCACTTATATATAGGTTTTAAAAAATTATTGTACTTTGTATATTGTACTCAATAAGACGAAACCCTGCTAGCAGATCATGATTTTTTAGAAGCACGAGTTGCAAAAAGGAAATATTCAAGTTAGTTAACATAATTCAAAAAAAAATAATAATAAAAATAAATAAATAATTAAAAGCTCTACTTAAATAAAATTTTTTTTTTTCTCACGAACGCAGGCTACGACTGCCCCCGCCTATATCCGCCAGTCTTAAAATTCCCAGTCTTCTTTTTCTGATATTACATCTGTGCTTCTTTCTTTTGTGTATAAGTTTGTCGGGTAGACACGATATATTAGTGCTTAGTAATGTAATCAAAATTCTAAAATATAAAAGGTGTGACAAAGGCAATGAAATCTTATTTTCTATATAAGTGTATTTAAGCGGGACTAATACATGCCACTAGAGTGAATTTCTTTGAGTCTAGACGTGCATTTCAAAACATGTAATGATATTCGGCTGCCCCATATTTGTGTTTTTAAAAAAAAAAAAAGAGCATATTTTGATTTTGAAATCCTTTGTAGTAATAATTGTAATGAAATCCTAATCTTTGTCAAATTAAACTTCTTGAGACTATTGGTTTCAAAAAAAAAAATTAATAAATAAATAAATTTCTTGAGACTAGTATATCTAAGACTTCTAGCGAATTATTTGGGGGAAAAAACTTATAGCGAATTGAACCCAACGGCCAGCTATTGCTGTGGGCCGTCAACATTTTGGGTCCTAAACAAAAACTCAAAAAGGTTTGACTAGGCCCATTTATCCTTTTTTTCTTTTTCCCCTTCAAGGAGAGAGTTGGTCAAATTTTAGTAGTTTGATTGATTAACTTTTGTGCTAAAAACTTAGGGTAATTTACACCTACTGTCCCCAATCTTTAATTTTTAATAGATTACATCATCAACATTTAATTCTACTCCTGAAGGTCCCCAACATTTCTCAAAATCTCTCAACTAGGTCCCTATAGTCGGAATCCGTTCTATCTAGCTGTTAGTTAACACTTGGACCAGGGACAATTTTAGTAAGATAAAAAATAAAAATAAATTAAAAAAAGAAAAAGGTTGGCAGGACCCCCGAGTTGCCATTTCCAGCAGCCTACTGCCTGAAATGGCAGGAGAGGAGGGTGGGGGGGGGGGGGCAAGTCTCTGCCCAACAACAACCATGGGGGGAGACTCCCCCCCCCCCC
>CAVNYN010276907.1:0-31635 GCA_963692815.1 Nyctanthes arbor-tristis
CAGTAGAGTGTTTCTTGTTTTGCATATGAAGTTTTTATGATGCATTTTTATGTTTAATTCTGGGATAAGTTGCTGAGTTCTGGAATTTTAGTACCAGGTAAAAGAGCTTCAAAGGCGGTGAAGGAGGAATAGAAGGGAACAGACAGATTTCTTGTGGGTTTTGTATAATTTTAAGGAAACAAAATTCCATCATCATCATCATCATCATCATCATCATGCCTATGAGACAGATGAAAGGCAGCTCAGAGCAGCACTTTGTAATTAAACCCCAGCTGCAGAAACACATCAACTCGGATGTAAAGAGTCCCAAGACTGCTGAAAATTGTAAAGATTCTTTGAATCAAGAACCTCAAAACCAGTCCACCCCTCCATCTAGAAATAGAGGAAGGAGAAGGGGAAGAGGGGGAAGAAAATTGGATCAAGCAGAAGCCTTTATGCGACCAACTTCAAGGGCGAGTGGAGGCAGCTTTTGTGAAGTGGAGATGGATTTTCCTTCTTCAAGCAAGTCCTTGTGTTTTGCACCTAGACCGGGGTACGGACAACTTGGGACAAAATGCATTGTTAAGGCCAACCATTTCTTCGCCGAGTTACTGGACAAGGATTTGAACCAGTATGATGTGAGTTCCTTTTCTTGATAGGTACAATTCAACATATATGAAAGGCATGTTGCAAGTACAATTAATGTGTTCTATATAATTGACACAAAAACTTATGGGCCCTTAGTATATTTATAACTTGAGTAGTATCACTGTCTTTTGCTTCTGCATCATTAATTAGCCTTTAAAGTTTGTCATTACTTTTGTTGTTAGTGTTCCATATTGTTAGAATTACCCATCTTGTCTTGTTGGTTACAGATTACTATAACCCCTGAAGCGGATTCAAGAACTCTAAACAGGGCAATAATTTCTGAACTGGTGAAAATGTACAAAGAATCTGACTTAGGAATGAGATTACCTGCTTATGATGGTAGAAAGGGTCTGTATACTGCTGGTGAGCTTCCTTTTGCTAGAAAAGAGTTCACCATTAAACTTTTAGATGAAGAGGATGGGATCAGTGGTCCCAGGTAAGAGTTTTATTGCTCTTGTATTTATTACCAAAAACCTACCATTTAAGATTTGACCCTCTTTTTATATTTTCATTTGGAATGGAATGAGTGGAGATGGTTTGTATGCTGCATGTGGGTCTCATGAAATATATGGATTTGATTAATTTTATCAATTTCTATTTTGAAACGGGGATATAAAGCTAATGGAGAAACTTGTGTTTGTCTTTCATTATAATTTCACTTACCATTGATATGGAAACTACTCAATGACAGCAACGTATTTCAAATTCTCATTAACTCTCCAGCACTCGTTCTACTTCGTTTTTATTTGACATCATAATGAGAATCAAACATTTTTATTTGCTTCAGTTTTTTGAGTATGCTCTATGAAAGTTGCAGGAGAGCGCAAGAATACAATGTTGTGATCAAGTTTGTTGCACGGGCAAACTTACATCATCTTAGCCAATTTCTTTCTGGCAAACGTGCAGATGGTCCACGGGATGTACTTCAAATTCTTGACATTGTGTTGAGAGAACTCTCAGTAAAAAGGTAGAAAGCAATGCTTGGCAGTGTTTAATAATCAACTGATATCGGCGATTGTTGTTTTCTGAATCATTGACTTGTATAATTCACACGATCCTTAAAAGGTACTGTCCTATTGGACGATCTTTCTTTTCTCCTGACTTTCGAAGACCCCAACGACTTGGTGATGGCTTAGAGGCTTGGTGTGGATTCTACCAGAGCATAAGGCCTACTCAAATGGGCCTGTCACTTAACATTGGTAAGTGAGGAGCAATATTGGTATTCAGTTGGAAATGAATTTATTTCTTAACATTAATCAATCTTTTCTGCAACCCCCCCCCCACCCAAAAAAAAAAAAAAATACAGATATGACGGCAGCTGCATTTATTGAGGCAATACCGGTGATAGAATTTGTTGAGCAGCTACTCGGGAAAGACACGTCGTCAAGGCCGTTGTCTGATGCCTATCGCATTAAGGTACTTTTTGTCTTATGTTTTAGATACATTAGAATGATTACGCTATCATCTTGTTAATGCGAAGTTTTCCTTGATATGTTTCTAGGTTAAAAAGGCCCTTAGAGGAGTGAAAGTTGACGTGACTCACAGAGGAGATGTACGAAGAAAATATAAAGTTTTAGGCCTTAGCACTCAGCCCACTCGAGAACTAGTGTAAGTTTGTCATTCAATGTATAAAACGTTTGAGTAGTGAGTTCCATTTGGGGCTGTATTTCAATTTAAAACATGGAAGCCAAGTTGACTTATACTCTTTCTTGGATCTTGTCCAAGCATATCGAGCTGTAAAGCAATGAATTCGTTATTTTTATAAAATAATCAGAGTTTCTGGATTTCAAATTTTTCTTGTTCCTTCAATGTGAAATCAATCTTACGTTGCTCCCATATTCACTTGAGTTTCCAAACATATGGTTGATTGAGTGGAGTAATCTATTGGTCTATATGTTCAGATTTCCCGTTGATGACAACTCAAATATGAAGTCAGTTGTTGAATACTTTCAAGAAATGTATGACTTCAAAATTCAGTATGCTCATCTGCCTTGCCTTCAAGTTGGAAGCATTAAGAAGGCTAACTATTTACCAATGGAGGTAAAAAAACTTGGTACTTTGTTGCTGAGGAATTTAGATTCCGATTTCTAAACTCCAGTTCGTCATCTAATGCCATCCTTTCCATAGGCCTGCAAAATTGTTGAGGGGCAAAGATATACAAAACGATTGAGCGAAAAACAAATTACTTCTCTTCTTAAGGTAACATGCCAGAGACCCAAAGATCGAGAGAATAGTATTCTACAGGTACTTGACGATTTTAGTTTGTAATTTCAGCTCCAATTAATCTTGCATCAGTGGTAAAATCATAATGTGAATATTTGGCTGCTTCATTATGATTTCTTCTTATGGCTAAATATATTTTTCTACTCCTCTGATGCTATATGAGTGAAACACAGTTACTAAAAGCAGTGGCAAAGCCAGGACTCCGGTCAAGTGGGGGCACAATTTAACTATAGGAAAATTTGTATCACATGTATTATTATGATAACACCAAAAAGTTGATTACTTTTATCTTGTTCTTTAACGGAAAGTTCTAGATTTAGAACATGCTCTGATGCTCATTATTTAACATGGATAAAATTTTATTTTTTTTACAATTTAAGTTGTTAGTCTAAGAATACTAGCAATACTTTATTTATAGTAATTAATCAAAATCACAGTTATTTAGAATTCCCAATAATTATTATACAAAAAATATAAAAATAGAACATTAAAACTAAAAAAAGCAAATATTTCATAAGAACATTTTGATAAGTGAAATATATACTATATCACCTTAAAGATGACTAAGGTTGACTTTAGTGATCTTTTCTTTGAATGTAGACTGTTCAACACAATGCATATGGGCAAGATTCGTACGCCAAGGAATTTGGAATCAGAATCAGTGAAACATTAGCTTGTGTAGAGGCGCGAGTTCTGCCAGCACCGTGGGTAAAATTCATTACGAAAATCCACTGTTTATTGAAATATTTATTTCATCCTTATTCTTTAACCTCATTGCATGTATATACAGTTGAAATATCATGAGAGAGGGAAAGAAAAAGATTGTCTGCCTCAAGTCGGGCAGTGGAATATGATGAACAAGGTTGCTTCTCGTTTACATTTCGAACATATAGTTCTTTTCTTTGTTACTTTTTCCCCATCTGATGTGCAAATTGCCTCCCATCGGAACTACATTCTCAATCTTGTGATTCGAATGTGCACAGAAAATGATCAATGGTATGACTGTTAGCCATTGGGCGTGTATAAACTTTTCGCGAAGTGTCCAAGAGAGTGTGGCTCGGGGGTTTTGTAATGAGCTGGTTCAGATGTGTCAAATTTCTGGCATGGTAGAATTTCCATTTATTTCATTTTCCTTTTAACGATGTGTTTGCGAATCATATATTATTACTCTTATTCTCCAATCCGTCTTATAGGAATTCAATCCGGAACCTGTAATTCCAATCTACACAGCTAGGCCTGAGCAAGTGGAGAAAGCTTTGAAGCAGGTCTATCATGCATGTATGAACAAACTGAAAGGGAAGGAATTGGATCTTCTATTAGCCATCTTGCCAGACAGTAATGGTTCTTTATACGGTAAGCAGCAAACTTGTGAAATTTCTACTTCTTCTTCTTCTAAAATTCATTTAACCCTCTGGTGAATAGGTGATCTGAAGCGAATCTGTGAAACTGATCTTGGCTTGATTTCTCAATGCTGTCTTACAAAATACGTCTTCAAGATCAGCAAGCAATATTTATCAAATGTGTCCTTGAAGATAAATGTCAAGGTGTGATTTCATATACATAAATTTGGATACGTTACTAAATCTACCTAATTTCACTCCACCCACATGTGGGAGGGCCAATAACAGCCCCCCATGTATGCAGGGTGGCGGTGTAACCCCACCACCCTCTCGCGGGTGAACACAACTCCCTATACATTAGCTTTTCACTTTTGATTATTTATTTATTGAACAGATGGGTGGGAGAAACACTGTGCTATTGGATGCCATAAGATGTAGAATACCACTGGTTAGTGATATACCTACAATCATATTTGGGGCCGATGTGACTCACCCGGAGAATGGGGAGGATAGCAGCCCATCAATAGCAGCAGTAAAATTCCTCAACTGAAAACCTCTTATTTCGATAATTTTTTAAGACTATACCATGTGACGTATCTCTATAATTTTTTTTTTTTGGCCATAAACGTTAGGTTGTTGCGTCTCAAGATTGGCCAGAGGTCACAAAATATGCAGGGCTAGTTTGTGCAGATGCTCACAGACAAGAACTTATACAGGACTTGTACAAGACATGGCAGGATCCCCTCCACGGGACTGTTAGTGGTGGCATGATTCGGTATGAATTTTCTTGCTATCCTTTACATGCATGTTTTCTGTACTTGTGATTTCCTTCCTCTATGTGGAGATTTTACCTCCTCCTTTCCTACTATAATTTTTTTTCTCATTTTACAGGGATCTTTTGATTTCTTTCAGAAAGGCAAGCTGGCAAAAGCCACAAAGGATAATATTTTACAGGTCAATATAATCTTCCGATCTGCCTGCATCGTGTGACAGAATTATTGTTCACGAACTTGCATCTAAATGAATGAAAAGCTACTAACTTATTATTTTCCTTTTCCTGAAACTGAGTAGGGATGGTGTGAGTGAAGGGCAGTTTTACCAAGTCCTCTTGTTCGAGTTGGATGCAATCCGCAAGGTTAGCGATAACTTATGTCAAACTTATTATCTTTGCTCAGTGCACTTTCAGTGATTGGTAGTGAGGGTAGAGTCACACTGGACAGTGTAAAGGAAGGGAAAAGAAGCTTGAAATTTTGTTTATTACTCGGAGCAGCCAATCTTATCCAGTAACGAACTTCCAAACACGGTTTGCTAACTTGTACGGGGGAGCATTGACTAGCAATGGACTGTGGGAAAAACCCAAATGTTTTTCATTAAAAAGTTTAGTCATGTCTGATACTGCATGTCAAATATGTAGGGATTAAAGTCTCTCGTTGTGTAAAAATGCCCAAATCAAGTCTCTATTTTATGTAACCATGCCGTTAAGGCACCTCCCATCCCATGTAGGTGACGTGACGTGCAGCCATCACCCACATGGGAGGGGGCAGTGGGCACCTCCCGGAGGTTCCTTAACCGGATTGTTTATGTAACGTGCATCGATCTTTTGTGCAGGCATGTGCCTCGTTAGAGCCAAACTACCAGCCACTGGTGACCTTCATTGTAGTACAAAAACGAAATCATACCAGACTGTTTGCAAACAACCATAGGGACAGGAACAGCACCGACAAAAGCGGAAATATATTACCTGGTAACTAGTAATTTATGCAAACATACATTTCCTAAGTAGGATTCCAGTTAATCTTAAATTTTTAGCTTGTTTTACTTTAAAATCTCAAAATTTTAGCCATGTATTATCTTTTTCATCAGGCACAGTGGTTGATTCTAAAATCTGTCATCCCACTGAATTTGACTTTTATCTCTGTAGCCATGCTGGAATCCAGGTGAAAACATGTTATCTTCTGTGAGATAATAATGCATGAAACAGAAATAAACTAACATTCTATATCAGTAGTATGGTTTAAATTTATAGGTTAAGATTATTTCTTTCATACAGGGGACTAGTCGGCCGGCTCATTACCATGTTCTTTGGGATGAAAACAATTTTACTGCAGACGGGATCCAGTCATTGACGAACAACCTGTGTTATACATATGCAAGATGCACACGATCTGTCTCCGTGGGTAAGTGCGGCACGTGATGATTTAATCTGTTATCTGTCACCTTCTGCTCGATGATGACTTTGTTAGAAATTTTAATTATTGAGAGTCTTGGGATTTTGCTTCGTCTCATCAGAATTGCCAATCATGTTCTTGAATCTTGTAGGAGTTTTAATTGAACCGGTGGTCTGTTGTTCTTATGCAGTTCCTCCTGCTTACTATGCACATTTAGCTGCATTCCGGGCTAGATTCTACATGGAGAACACCGCTCAAGATGGCAAGAACACTCGAGAAGCTGGAGATTTTGGGGTGAGGTCATTGCCAGCCCTCAAAGACAATGTAAAACGAGTAATGTTTTATTGTTAGAAATAGGGAATTTCAGTAGGGATATTAATCAGTAGGCTTTCAACACCACAAGAAGAATCAGGTTGGAATGTTTATGATAATGCATCCATGTAGTGTTGTATGGTTTTGAGTTTAGATCAGTTGTGCAAAGAGTAGCATTATGATTTACGGGCAGTCTGATATTATACTCGTTGACTTACGGGCTACGCTGCACGAAAGTATCTGACGTGGTAGTGTTGAGAAAGTCCTCAAAACGGTGTCACATCCTTTCTGGTGCTATTGACGAATAAATAGAAACTCTTCTGGTGCTATTGACGAATAAATAGAAACTATCTCATTTAAGGGTTAATTTCACTAATGGTCCATAACCTTTGAGTTAAAAATCTGTTGGGTCCTCAGCATTTTTTTATGGGTCCCTAATAATTCATAAATTCGCGCGATAGGTCTTTTTTTAGGGATTCTGTCAATATTGCCGTTAACTTTTCAATAAAATTACCGTAATCCGTCAAAAAAGGATTTATCGTGGGAATATTAATAGAATCCGTTAAATAAGATCTATCGTAGGAATTTATGAAAGATTAGGAACCTATGAAGTCAAAAAAAGTTGAGGACCCATTCGATTCTTAACTTAAAGGTTGAGAACGATTTGTGAAATTAACCCCCCATTGAATGACTCATGGATGAGGACACCTCAAAGTTTGAAATGAAAAGATTGAGAGCTTTGGACTTTAAGGTGATTTCAAGTCATTGAATAGAGATCGACAAATTTTTTTTTTTTTTTACAAATGAACTCTTCTCATTGTAAGATTGCGCCATTGATTTTGCTTACCCACCCAGGTACTCACAAAGGTCAGCGCCCTCAGGTACCCCGGACACCGGTGGGGGAGTGAAACTAGTTGCACCATCCTATGTGGTGCAAATTGTTTATATGTAGAAATAAAAAGGATTAAAACCTTCGAGTTAAGAATCGGTTTCGTTCATAGCCTTTTTTTTTTTCACTCCATAGCGCCCAGCCATTAATAATTGTACGCAAATCATCTTTTTCGTCACTATTTCATAAAATTTTAAACAAATTGACGATTATACCCTTATACTTTTTAACTTTTTAAAAAAAAATTTAAAAATAATAAAAAAATTAAAAAACCCAACCCACCTCATCCCTACCCCACCCCACGTCCCCCTCCGGACTGAATTCCGGCAGCCGACCACTGGAATACCGGCCAGAGGGAGAGGGGGAGGGGATGGAGTGGGTTGAGTTTTTTAATTTTTTTATTATTTTTGAACTTTTTTTTTTTAAAAAAGTTACAAAATATAAGAGGTATAATCATTATTTTGTTGAAAATTTTATAATATGGTGACAAAGAATGATTTGAGTGCATTTATTAAAGGTTGGGGGATGTGGAGTGTGAAAAAAAAAATTGGGGACGAAACCAATTCGTAACTCAAAGGTTTGGGACAGTTTGTAAAATTAACCCAAATAAATATAAGTGGATGTTTGTAAACTAATTTTACTTTTAAGTAAAAGTTTGTCGAACTAATTGTATCCATATATTTCGCAAGATTCGCATCTATACAAATCTCTACAATTTAACTCTACTCATTCTTGGTTATTTCTCATTAGAATTAGCTTGGTAACGGCTCATTACATTGTTGATATTTTTTAAGCGAGAAAGTGACATTTGTACATACAAAGTACACATAATTTGTGCACACCCCCAAAAATTAACAATAGTTTCTATGTTTAAAACTTTAAATTCAAAATAATATCATCCCTTACACACTTCAATTCCAACTCATACTCAAGTCATGAAATCTGCCATGTTTTATGACCACATACTTCGTTATATGAGAAAAACTGCACAGCTCTATAATAAGTAAAATATAAATACGATGAAATTTAATCCATAATCAATATAATCAATTGAACATCTCTGGAAAAAAGCAGAACACTCCAACGTATACCCTCTCCTACCCACACTACCATAAATATTTCACATTGGCCTCAAAGTACACTAAACCCATTATCCTTGGGAGTTAGCACCTGATTCAAAGGGAAAAAGACTATTAATCCAAGACAACGTTTTTATTTTACAAAGCAAACCGGTTTCCTCCATACTTCACCATTAACAACATGCGAATCAGGATCTGGGGGAACCGGCCAGCTTCAGGAGATTCATTAAACACGATTGTATGCAACTGACTTGCTGAACAAGCGCCGTATATAGACAACTTGGAGTGCGCTTGCAAGAGCTAGCAGAATGTACTCCCCAACAGTGTAAAATATAACACGCTTCCGAGTGCTCTCATTTGCTGTAGCAAGTTCACAAGTGCCATTGTGTGATCAATACAGAATTTTTAGTTAATGATCACATGAAACAGACATAACATATGCATAAGAGAAGTTTTACATCTCATTCATATGTTCAAATGGAATTTCAGCATATTTCGCTTATTCTTTCAAAGAAAGAAAAGGCAGAGAGCTCGTAACATTGCGGAAAGGGTGGGAGATGAGAACAGTGACACATTTAAGGCACAAAATTAAATAAAGGAATATCCACATATAATTTGAGTATTAAAAATTCGGGTAAGCTTAAATGGGGTGAAAGTACAATATGCTAGATACTCAATGGTGAAAATAGAGCACTCATCCCAATATTATGAATCAATAATTTGAAAAACATTTTTTGGGTAATATCATGATATAATTATCTGTCCGTATTATTTTTTTATCGAAGTATAGATGATTACAAGATGAGAGGTGGAGGCCTAAATCATTCCTTTCCACGTATGAAATGATGAAGATGCATAGTATTAATTAACTCTTTATCTGCGGTAGTTTCTGCAAACCATGGTTTTATCAATCGACTTAGCAAAAGGTGTTTGATTTTCATTTTGAATTTCTCACTATAATTTTACCTACCACCATTCTAACAACAACCACACATTTCAGACTACTATCAAATCTCTAGTACTCATTTTATCTCATTATAATTTCTCATTATACTGAGAATCAAACATTCATTGAATGTTGAAACTACGTCAGCATGTTCCCCTTTTGCTTAAGTAATTCTTTGCTGGGAATGTCATAATCAGTAATGTTCCTGTCCTGGCGTTCTATTTGAATTTCAAAACAGAAAAAAAAAGTGGAAAAGTGCGGTCGAGATCTTTATTTTTTTTTTTAAGTACTTGTGTGCCTCACAAATATGCGATTGGTTTAACCTATTTCTATTTTGAAATAGAAATAGGACAATAACAGGAGCATTCCTTCCTGGAATCTTTAACTAATAAAGTGTTTCAAGCTGGTTGCAATGTTCATTTGATCTTCAACCATATTACAATCAACCAACAAGGCAACATCTAGTATCAAGCCTTAAGTATTTGTGAACTTCAACAACAATAAAGCAAGAGAAACTAGAAAACTAGGACAGTCCTACAAGAGCAATATGCCCATGTTTGGTGCATGTCATCAAATCAGACCTAGACACTCCTCGGACACATAAGGAGGGCATTTAATGGCCACTTGTCTCCTTTTCTCATATTTTTTAATTACTAACACCCTAGGGATACTTTAAGGGTCAGTCTGGCAACCATTTATAAATGGTTTCATTTATAAATGGGTGAGGTATCACCCACAATGGTTGACACCTCATATGGATGCAATGTGATATATCAGGATCCACATCACATCTATGATCTATATGAGGTGTTGGCCATTATGGTTGACACCTCACCATTTATAGATGGTTACCAAACAGAGAAGTCACCCCACTAAAACAGGTGGCCAACATGACATTCCCTGATCTCCTCACCCTTGTAGGCAGGAAATATAAATCCCCCAACTCACTTGGCACTCCCACTGCAGCACCAGTCAGCTCGGGTAGTCACATGATTGCCACATCAGCCAGGAGCTTTATCCCCTCCCCATTCGAGGAAGAGAATATTTCTCATATAAAATATAGCCTAAATAACTACATATTATTTCTCAGCTAGGGTAGTGACATGATTGTGTTTTTTCCTATTTTTCGGAAAATCATGCTTGGTGTGTTGGTTCAACTTATACAAAAGAAATACTAAATATTATGAGGGGAATTGCATACATCATATCAATACATGCAACAGTTAATTTAGAAATGGAAGAAGTCCTTACTGTGGCGATGACGAGCATCACGGGCTTTCAAGTATTTCTGTTCCGCAGTAACAGACTCCAATGCCTCCCTCAGTTCAGCAATTTTTACATTGATGGGGTCCAGATGTTCTGTAAAAAGACACCTCCAAAATATAAAAATTCGATTCAATTTAAAGAGGAAAAAAAGGAACAGAACGGTTATTTAAAAGTCCAAGTAACATTGATACCTCAAAATATTTGCAAAAGTAAATTGGGTAGAAAGTAAATTAGACAAACCATCCTTGGCAAGGTCATGTTCACTAGGAATATGACCAATGTGAATGTAGAAAGAGACTGTTTCTGGAGTAGAATATGGATTGTGGAAACAGAACTTGTACATTCCACTTCTGGGGGCCTTAAACTCAAATTTATCCCCAGACGTTCCTTTCAAATTATAGACAATATTGTTTGCAGGAGATGTCACCTGGATGAAGAAGCAGAAGAAGATAATCAAATAATTGCCATGATTAATTAATACTAAGATAATTTGTGGAACATTAAGCCACAAAAGCATGTCAGCAACTATGTCCTATACTGATTGAGTTCATCAAAGTTACAATCATTATTAAATTTAGTAGGACTTTAATAAAGATGGCTTCTAAAAAGATCATAGTCCCCACAAAATCTTATATTTTCTTCCAAAAATATGGTTCCGGAAAACCAATTATATTTTCTCACTACTCTCACATTGCCATCTGAATCACATTCAATAAATTAAATAAATTGGAACTAAGGACAATCTTGTTGCTTTTTGATAAACTTCTGCAGATATCTTGTTCTAATCGTTTTGTGCTTCCTTTTTCAGCTAACTGATCATCCTTTGTTAAGGTCACAATCAATAGTTTGCCAAAATTAACTCAAGCTCAACCATTGGATTTTATCGGATAATTTATTTTCAAGTACTACTAAATCAATAATATGTAACCTTCCCTTTAATGAGCAAAAGATAACCCATCAATGCAAACCACAACTAAAAAAAAAATTGGAATTTTATTAGTTTATAGTAGATAACTTCTGCCTGCATAACTTTAAGGACAAAAGCTATTCTAGTGAAATCTTAAACGTTCTGACTGAAGGGAAAAGGCACTCTATAGTATGTGCATATGCTCAAGGACGTATTATCATGATCTAGACTTAGAATGATATTAGATCTTCAATTGCAAGTTAGATTATTATTATTATTATTTTTTTTTTGGTGGGGGGAGGGATCTAAAAATGGTCCTGTAGATTCATATCATCATCTTCAGATTAACAGGCCCTTTCTGTTCAACAGGGCGCAGCAGTGCAATTCATATGAATTGTCTTCCTCTACCACAAGTAATACTAAAGACCAGGTAGATGCAATTACAAATACATTGGTTCCTTTTTTGTGCATTCTTTTCTAAACAAATTTTACGTATGTCATTTAAGAAATGAATTTTGGATTTTATTCCAGTAGATTTAAAAATCTGAACATGGTGATGTCCTCATCTTCCTTTTTCTTTTCCAATGACCCGATTTCCTACATACAGATAATAGAAACAGTAAAAGCATTTTAGTTTTATTAAATTTAACTATCACATTACTTACAGGCAGAAAAAAGTTTCATAATTTGGGGGGCCAATAGACAAAAAAAAAAAAAAATTAATACTTCTTTGGAGAAGTCACAGATTGTTAATCAAGCAGCGTTCACAAAATTCACATATTCAATACATTAGCATTAGTGGAAAGAAAAAACTCAAGAAACCATGGGATTGTTAATCAGATAGCATCGCTAACGCAAACGATTCACCCAAAAATAGGACAGTACAAGTCAGGCAGGGGTGGGAGGAAGCCCTTACGAGATCAGCTAAATCAAATCCAAAATAAATTATAAATCCATTTCTCCAAAACCAAAAATTAAAATAAACTCAAAAAAAAAAAATCCCTAATCTTAATCTTCATTAAAGAGAAAAAATAAACAAAAGCTAAGAACCTCCCTCAAAAATCAAAATCGGAACACCCGGATGGATCCCATCTACCTCAATTTCAAACAGATCGAGCTAAAAGTCACTGATAATAAAAATATTATGCTCACGATATGTACATCATATAACATAGAAACGAGGGATTCTTACAGTGAAATCAATGCCGGGGTGATCTGAACTCCAGAAAATATCGTGGTCAACAACAACGAAATTCCCCGATATGGTATCTCCTTCGTACAATACGTATTCGTAGACGCATTCCTCGTCATTCACCGTAACCGAGAGAGCGGATAGACGGCTCACCAAGCTCAATAGCAACAGGCCGATCAGGGCCTTGCTGCTACACCTTCTGCCCTTTCTATCCATTTTTCAATTTTTCCTCAAAGGAATTGGGGTGGATGACGCAAATTTTCGAACGAAAACGGTGTTTTTTCTCTTCGTATATAATATAATACGGAAAATAACGCTGAGAATGAATTGCAGAGCTAGTCTGAGATGGAACAATATAATTGGCTGTGTACAGCGCAATAATTGGTGATGTGGCGTTACAGCCTTCGCTTTCAAGGTAAAAGAAACAAGAAAAATTTGAATTTTTATTTTCACCGGGTCCCCCAAAGCCACACATATCTTAATTTATTTCATTATTACTACACCACAATTAAAAACCCAAAAAGGGGAAAGCATTTCTTACATCGAGAACTCTATGTAATACTAGAGTAATATACAAACATTACTAAAATTGAATGGGAGATTGATTCCATTTTCATATTCATGTCACTTACGTCGGGTAAACTTCTTATATTAATATTTTTAATTAAAAAAATTCCCAACAGAATCCTCACAAAGAGGAAAGCCTTGTGCAATGAAAATTATTAGATCGGTTGAAGCAATAGCTACATAGATTGAGTTTCATGGTATTTTGGCAATCCTTCAATTTTTTTTTGGGCCATTCTTTTTTTTTTTTTTTTAAAGGTCATTCCAATACTGAAGATTGCATAGAGAGGACAACAAAATTTGGGGAAAAAAATTTGTAATGCCATTTTATGTTGAAGATTGGGAGAGAGAAGGTAGCAAATTGTAGAAGATGACGGGGAATGTGGTGTACTTTTTTTTTTTTTTTTTTTAAATTTTACTCATAAAATGTAGCGTAATATTGGTAAGCTAAATGTGGTGTATTTATGTATAAAAAATACATTTTGATGGTGGTGTGTATATATATATCGTGGTGTGATTAGTAAAAATAGTGGTGTAAATATAACCACCCTAAATCTATTTATAAACTGTCATTTAGTATCATTTTATTGGTTTCACTTTTTTTTTAAAAATCAAAAAGTAAAAATTAAGTCGCAGTTTTTAACTTTTCATAGAAAACAACCAATAAAATAATGGCACGTAGTAATTTATAAACCACTCAGTTGTCAAACACACTGTATAAAAATTTTCTAACCGTCTCAATGTGAGCGCTATTTTTACACTACTAGGTCGCCGATTTCGTATTATAAAATTGATTGTGGAAATTGATTATTTTCAAAGATCAGATCGAAATGCTATACGCATTTCAATGTAGTATTGGCATTTCTTTTTTTGGAACTGATAAAATGGTTCATAAAACCAAAGTTCTAAAAAACATAACGCGTAGAAAAAGTCGATGCCAAACCTTGAGTCTAGACACGCTTAAACACACAAATGTGTGATAAAGCACGATAAATACGTCATAAAGTGCAAGGCGTGACAAATCGTCAAGTCCAAATGTTAAGCATAAGTGTCTCCTAGACGGAACTTATATGAGCTTTTTAAAACACTGCATGAAACACAGCAAGAAAAGCCCAAGTTTGCGTACACCAAAAAAAAAAAGTCCCATGTTCTAACCACTAGAGTTTTCACCCGTGCATCAGATATAGTGAAAATATCATACGTCAAAAGTAGTTTAATAGAGACTTAGATGCTTGACGTCATAAAAGAATATAAAAATTATGACTTTTACACATGTAATTTGTATTGTAAAAGGAAGTCTTGGATCAAAAGGTGTCAAAGTCTCTCTTCGAATAAAAAATTTGTCACTTGCATCAGATCCAACTAGAATTTTTGCCGAAACGATACGCTCTCTAAGTCTTGTGATTATAAGTCTCGGGTCACTACATAATCTAGCCAAATGATCAAAATTCCTTTATAACAGGAACACCGATCTTTAACTTCAATTTATGGCTTGAAACTCTAGAGCATCTTATCTCATTCAAAAATTCAAATTTGTGAAAATATACCCGAGATCGGAAGAGCTTGTATCAAATTTTCCCACCTAATTTTAGGAGGAAAAGATTGGAAAAATTTCTAATTGTGCCAAACAAATTAACTAATTATGTCATACAACTATCATTTAATTAAATATATATAGAGAGAGATTACTCCCTTTTGCTTTTTGGTATTTACCCAGCAATTCACAAATAAATTATCACAAACAATTGTTGAAGATAAAATGTGGAACTCTACGTTACTTTATTGGTAAAAGTCACTAAGACATTGTTTACAAAAATGAATTAATTAATAAAAAGGTGTCTTAATCTTGATGAAATTCTAAAAAATCAAATCTAACTCCTTTCACGGAGCTAGATAGCCAATAAAAATCAGCCAAGCTAGCATCATGCAACTTGATTGATTTTTATTGGCTACCTGGCTCTGTAAAAGGAGTCAAATATGGTTCTTTAGAAAAGATCTTTAATCTTGACCCATATCACATTTTCAAATCCAAATGGAAAACCCGTCCTATTCGGTACCTAACACACCCTACCACAAAAGAAATTTTGTTGGCCCATAAATGAATGGTTCGAAATTCAATGTTCAAAGTCCGTCTTAACCCCAAAGTCCCACACCTCCCACCATACTTAAGATGTATTTTATTGATATACTCTACAAACCTCCAATGTATATGTTCAAATAGATCCTTGAATATATAGGGATCTTATGATTAAGCTAAAGAGTTCTCTATATTTAGAATGTCCTATTAATTCAATAAAAATATCAAGAGTGATTTGGAATTAATTCACTGGTATTCTATTATTTAAAATTGCATATATATATATATATATGTGTGTGTGTGTGTGTTTGTGTGTAATAATAGGCTGAATAACTTTTTACATACCCAAATTAGTTAGAATACAAAATAATAAATGTTATTTGAGATTTATATAGCATAGATAAAAGTAAATATTAAAAAGTTTCATCCACATTGTATTAAAAGGTCCTAAAATGTCTATATCGAATAAACAACATTGCATCAAAAAACCATATCCAATTGTGTACATATTCTCTGTGACCAGATAAGTTATAGCATAAGCTAACAAATCTTATTATTTCTAATTCCTACCTAGCAAAATGTAATCGGTTGCCAACACCTTCGAACAAATGTAGCGACAGATTTGGAATTAAGGCAATCCAAATTTGTAGGTTCATCAAGGGCCAACATTCCATAGTTAAGGCAAAAAGTCTCTGCTACTATCATTCTGATTATAAGTGCAGCAAGGACCTGAAATACAAACCAAATATTGGAATTGTAGGAAAAGAAAAGAAGAAGAGAATACAGAAAATAATAGAAGAATAAGTTCAGATAGGAAAAAGGGAAAAGAAAAGTAATAATAAGAAGCTAAATTAGCAACTGATCATAGCAAGAAAGCATCATAGAGGTAGAAAATATTCTAAGCTATGTGTGATAGCATTAGCTTTTCACCAGCTCTACATCTCCCCAGCATTTGTAACTCTGCATCATTATTTTGTATTCAAACTTGGGATATAGATCACAAAGAAAAATTAGACCTCTTTAACTTCAAAATCTGCTAATAACAAATAAACCACATAAGAAACCCAACTCTACAATTAGATTAATTGAATTATTATATTTTGTGGTTCTTGGTTTAGGGTGAGGTTCATATGCCTCTTGAAATCGTCATTTGAAAAGTATATAGTGGCAGAGTGGTCGTTTATTAACAGACTTGTCTTGCAAAGGTTACCAAATAAACTTATTTTGGACGTAGAAATGGCTAATTGTTGGTCACCTACTGTTTAACACCTCACAAAAGGGTGAATTCCACCACTGAATAATTAGATTAAAAAGTAGCGTCAAATGATTTTAAACAGCAATAAAAATTAAACACTAACTTCGGTGGACAGAGCATTGCACATTTATGTCAAGTATTAGAAAACAAAATGGAACTGGATAATAATAAATAAAGCATTGCACTTACGTTTTCCTGACGCACTATTCGACTTTTCTTTTGTGTTTTCTCTAACTGGAGAATATAAATACTCCATGATCATGCAACATTGCACATTCAACATCTATTGATCAAGGTAAAGCACTTATAATATGCACAATAAATTGTACTGCTAGCCAAAGCACATTCAGAACCTCGAAGACGTTAATCAAAAACAGACATAGAAGAACACATAACAATATGAAAACAAAAGAGCAAGAAAGAAGCAAAAATAAGATGATGGAATCCCAAAATTAACAACAATTAATATGGCATGAAAATATTAGAGCCATCAATTACAGTACCCATATGTTAATATACTCAACAACGGTTACAAACTAACATTCAAAATATGAACATAAGCAAAAACAAATCCATAAAGCCTCCTCATTTCTTTCTCACTGAACTTAAATATATATGAATGATTATTCAAAACCAAGAGGAAGTAAATAAATAAATAAATAAAATTGAATACAGAAATACATACAAAGCTTCAATATTTACCGCTTTTGATAGCATCTTTCGAATTCCCCAAAGTCTCCTTTTGATACTATACGTTGTCCCACCGCAAAAAAAAAAAAAATCAAATCTTGCAGATGTCCATAAAGAGATAAAATTTATTCATGGAAAAAAAAAAAGAATCATCGTGAGTCATTAAAAATTGTCCAAGAAAATAATACTTATAGCTCTTGATGTATTCAGAAGTAAGCCATCCTGATTGGTTCTCCAAGTAGCAGATGATTGAATGCATTTTTCATTGACTGAAAAAAGTGTTGTAATTTCACATGGCCGTTATTCCACATAAAGAATACTGGAAAAAGAATTACAAAATACAAATACCTAAACAATGATTAGGAGAAGGCAAATAAAGGAACATGGAGTGGAGAGAAGGATCTATAAGGATTTTAGAGCGACAACAAAGGAGCGGAGGATCGAGAAAGAGTCGGACAAAGAAGGGAGTACCAAATCAATCACAGAGTCAAAAAATCATTCAACTCCATCCAAAAATCAGGAATGGCTCAATCGGGAAAATTGATAAGCAAAAGGAAAAAATACTAACACCCATGATCGATTGTAGAGAGTGCAGCAGATGGAGAGCCAGACACTCAGATCGATTGCAGAGAGTGCGGCAGATGGAGAGCCAAACACCCATGATCGATTGTAGAGAGAGAGAGATCGGGAGAGAGAGGCACACAGAGATTCTCAAATCTCAACATAAGGCAAAAATACCAAGAAAATGACACAAGATCAGCAATGATGTGAGGTCACCATAGGAGGGAAAATTTCTTAATTGTGCTAGACAATCAATGTAATTGTGCCCACCAAACTCTCATTTGATATATATAATAATATATAGATTTGGTAAGATATCTATCTAAAGGAAATAACTCAAATTAGAACGGTCACTCCGCAACATGAAATCATAAAAGTTGATAGAAATGTTTAAAGTGTGAAATGTTAAAGCCATTTTGGCTTTTACCCAACATGTTGAAGGTGAATGGTGAAAATATACTGTTCATGGTAGAAATCTTGCATGGGAAATTAATTTACAACAGCCTTCAGTGGAAAGACTTTGCATGGGAAATACCATTTGGAGAAAAACTTGTGCATAGGAGAAATGATCCAAGAGAAATTCGTATGAAATTGTTTAATGCATGGAAGCAAAGGTGTGAATTGGTGCAAGATTTTTCACTTCAACCAAACTGTGGGCAAACCTTTTGCCTATTTTCACTATTCAAGAGACATAAACCTTCAAACGCCCTCAAACGCCTCCCTTATACTTCGAGAATTTGAGAAATTGATTCGGATTGCGAAAACTTTGACCTTTTCTTCTCTGGCTACTCATCTACAAATCTTGATAATCTACATGTTTTTTTGGTAAACAGTGCACAAAATCAAGTTATCTACTTCAAAATTTTTTAAAACCGGCCACTAATTAATTCCCTTATGATTGTGTGTGTCTGAATGTAGATATAGAAGTAGTGTGTGAGTGAGAGAGAGAGAGAGAGAGAGTGTGTGTGTATATATATATATATACTGGCCTAGGTCGCGGGCGAGGATGGCGACGGTGTAACCTCTGTGGGTGAATTTACGGGCGATGGAGCAGCCGAGTTTGGGACCGAGGCCGACAATGGCGGCGATGACTTTCTGTGAGGTAGAACTCGCCATAGTCCTCATCTTTTCTGTTTCTTGCCTTTTTTAGCCTATCCCAGAACAGAGTCAGAATTGGAGTTCTAATCTTTCTGTACAAATAGTACTTGAGGAAGAGGAAGAAGATGGAATACACTAGTTCATCTCAGAGCAATCTGATTGAAATAATTAGCTCTGTCACTGTATATATACATCTGCACTCTAAATAAGGCACTTGATCAGTAGAAGGGTGCATCCAATTTTTGAGTGTCATTCTTCAGTAAGTGGTAAGCTTGACTGATATATTAGTAGACAGAAAAATAGTAGAGAGGCTAATAAAATATTTTGCAAGAAAATATTGTTTCGCCTGTGAGTTTCCTACTTTGTTTCTCCTATTAAGAGGGATTAAATATTATTATCTCCTTGTTAATAGACGGAAGTTAAATATTGTCTCTAGCCATGAGCAATGACATTCTAGCTTTGGTTCATTCCAATTTTTAGGAATAACCTGTTCTATCATTCAAGAAGCAAATTATTTTGTTTCATTTATTGATGATTACTTGAAAAGATGTTGGGTGTATCCAATCAAGCACAAAACAGATGTATTTGCTGTATTCAAAACATTTAAAGTGCAAGTAGAACTTGAAACCCGGAAAACAAAGCAAATGCATGAGGACAGATAATAGAAAAAATATACTGGCAAAGACTTTCGTACATTTTGTGAACAAGAAGGCATCAAGAGGCAGTTCACTATTACACATGCTCCACAACAAAATGGAGTGGCAAAACGGATGAACAGAACACTACTGGAGAGAACCAAGGCTATGTTAGGTATTGCTGGTCTAGCCAAGTCATTTTGGGCAGAAGCAGTTAGTACCACCTGTTATGTTATTAATCGGTCTCCATCAACAGTTATTAGGTTTAAAACATCAATGAAAACATGGAGTAGAAAGCTAACTGATTATTTGGTCTCCATATATTTGGATATCCTGTATATGTGATGTATCATACCCAAGAAAGGACGAACCTAGATCCAAAGTCTAGGAAATCCATATTCTTGGGATATATTAATGGTGTTAAGGGGTACAGCATGTGGGACTCCAATGCCCACAAGTTATCATCAGTCGGGATGTTATCTTCACAGAAGATAAAACACAAAGCAAAGCAAATGATAGCACTTCAAAGGATGATGTAGAAACTACATCAATTCATATGGAAAATATTGAAGAACCAGAAGGTTCTGATTCTTCTGAAGTAGCATCAGAGCATGATGAACAAGAACCAGAAGATAATTGAGTATTACGGAAGTTAACTCATGAGAAGAGGTAGCTAGCTAGGTACTTAGATTATATTATGGAGGGCAATATTGCATTTTGCCTCCTAACAAAATATGGAGAGCCATCAACCTTTCAAGAAGCCATAAACAGTCCAAATTCGGCTATATAGATGGCAGCAATGTAAGAGGAAATCGAGGCCTTTCGTAAAAATAAAACATGGGAACTAGTACCACTAGCACAAGGTAGAAAAGCCATTGGAAACAAATGGGTCTATAAGATCAAACAAGATAGCAATGATCAAGTGGAGCAATATCAGGCACGACTGGTGGTTAAAGGATGTAACATCCAACTTTCTTATTAACGGTAACTAGTATATTTCATTATATACTAATTAACTTTTGATGTTTAATTGATGCCTATGATATGTATGATGCTAATATTACTAACGTGTGAGAAATTTTGTTTATGTGACCATGACAGGGACTCGGGGTGTACGATATGTTCATGCCGGGAAATTTATTTATATGAAGAATTTTTAACCCTTATGACATTTTGGTAATGCTATGGTAATTTATTGTTACAATTGTGATAAGAATGACGAAGAAAATGTAGTCGTTGATTTTAATCAGCTAACTAGATAAGCAAGTTATTTGACCGGACTTGAACTTATTCTCGACCATTGAACCCAAGAAAGTTTTTCTTATGGTTGTAAATCATTGGTTTAACAATTTAGTAATTCTATTTTAAGCCTTAGAATATAAAGTAAAATAAAATTAAACCCCAAAGGCCCAAGATTCTTTTTCTTATATATGTGTATATATATATATATATATATATATATATATGACCTAGCCTCCATCCATCTCTCTCCTTTCCCCACTTAAATTTCTTGTGAGTTGTTCTTAAACCCTAGCCACAAAAGAAAAGAAGAAAAAGAAGTGCCAACTTTTAGATCTTCAAAAGTCTATTGTTTTGGGAAATTCATAAACAAAGTTTAAGGGATTATTTTATCATGACTTATAGGTTCTTTTATGAACTAAAGATGAGGGATCTATAATTTACATGATTTATTATTTATAATGTACACATGTATGAATCTAAAGATGAGACATCTAGAGTTTCAAGTAGTAGAGTTTCAATTAGTAGAAAGATAATTATTTGCATGTTTTGGTGATTGAGATTGTATTAAAACATGGAGAATGGTTACATGATGGTCTAGAACTGCATTCTCATGATGATAGTCGATTTGAAATTGATTAGAATAATTTTCAAAGGAATTAGATGATAAAATTCGGATTTAATACTTACTGGAAATTTTCAAAAACCGTAAAGGATTTTCAAAACAGTTTTTCAAGGCTTTTTAATAACATTGGAATTAGACATATAATAAATCGTTGGAAAGATTTTTGTATTTGGTTTTTGATGAAAACGGATGCTTGATCAATTTTGTACGAATTTTTAAGTGATGGGTGTCAAGTTGTCTGATTTTCAGAAGTATTGTTTTTGCTTTGTTGCTGATTTTTTAGTACTAGGATAAGATTTTATGATATAACTATGTGACTAGAGGTTATTTTGTCTTATTAAAAATGCAAATATGATCTTAAGGTTAGATGTGCAATGAGTTTATGTTATGTATTATATATAAAAGTTGGTATGTGTTATTAATACTTTAAACCGAGATTGGCATGAACTATCGTAAAGGTGTGCCACCGAGGTCCTGTGAATCACGACATTAAAGCTTCGTTGGTTTGAGTAAGTAAGATAAATATACTCTCACCTACAATATGAATTAGGATAGCCAAGCATTATGTACTAAATTCATTGAATGGCTTTGCCAATATTGAACTTAGTTGATGATTATGGTTAATATTTTAAGTTATTTATATATAGGATGATGGAATGAATCGGTATAGAATTTGATATTCTATACTTGAATGATAATTATGATGATGAGCTTTTTGTTGATGGATTTTATACACACAGACACACACACTATATATATATGTATAAAAGTATGTTTTGAAATATTTTCAAAAATAAGGGCGTTTTACAAACTATGATGATGATGATGATGTTGTCTTCACATGTTCGGGGATCGCTCCCTTGATGTGTCAATGACTAGTGTGCTATGATGGTACAACGCTCCGGCCATATAGATGGTATTTTCAATATAAAGCATTTTCAAAGGACTATGTTGATGAGATGCTTTCTTTCTTAGTTGTGAGTTTGTATGTATCTTAATAACCACCTAGCTTATTAGTATATCCATATTGTGATAAAGGTAAAGTGAAGCTATGTGCATGGGGAAGGAAGGCGAGGATGTGTGTGCGGTGGTGAAATGGAATCCTCAGTAAAGAAACAATGAGTTTATATTATGAATTTCTCAAGAATAACTTATTCATGTTTCCGCTTATGTATGTAATTTATTCCGAGGTTAGATTAATTAATATATTTTTTTAAATACAAAATTTCATTATAATGTGGTTTGATTTCATTAGTCAATCATTTTTTAAGAGATGTTTTTGTTTTTTTTCTTTTTAATAAAAAGATATTAAAGACGTATTTAAATTGCAGTCTTTAAGTTTTAAGCATGCTCATTGTGGTATGAAAGGATTTCTGTAGTGCTTTGTATAGGAGGCGTTACAAAGGACATACTCAGAAAGACAGGATTGATGTCAACGAAATATTTTCTCCTGTTGTTTGACTTACAACGGTCAAAGTAGTCATCGCACTGTGTGCTACATTTGACTTGCACTTGCAGCAGTTGGATGTCAAAACTGCATTTCTTCATGGAGAACTTAAAGAGGAAATTTATAAGCTGCAACCAGAAGGTTTTGTTGAACAAGGAAAAGAGAACTTGGTTTGCAAGTTGACCAAATCTCTGTACGGTTTAAAATAGGCGCCAAGATGTTGGTATAAGACATTTGATTCCTTCATTAGTAGCCTTGATTACAACATGCTCAGTTCAAACCATTGTGCATACTAAAAGGTGATAATGACTTTATTATCTTGCCCTTGTATGTGGACGACATGCTAGTAGCATACACTAACAAAGATCGTCCAAGAATTAATGGCTCAATTGGCTAGGGAGTTTGACATGAAGGATCTAGGACCCGAAAACAAGATTCTAGAGATGCAAATTCACAGAGATATAAAGGACAAGAAAATTTGGCTTTCTCATAAGAATTACTTGAGAAAAGTCTTTCGACGCTTCAATATGCAAGATTCTAAGCCAATTTCTACCCCTCTTCATGTTAATTAAAATTATCATCGAGTATAAGCCCTAGCAATGCGTAAAGGATGGAAATGTCTCCAGTACTGTATGCATCAGCAGTGGGAAGCTTAATGTTTGCTATGGTATGTACTAGACCATCATTGTACAAGCAGTGGAAGTAGTTAGTCGGTACATAGTGAATATTGGTAGAGAGCATTGGAATGATATTAAGAGGATTATGAGATGCATTAGAGGAACCTCAGATGCTGCATTATGTTATGAAGGATCAGATATAACTGTCAGAAGATATGTCGATTCAGATTTTGCAGGAGATCTTGACACAAGAAAATCTATTACTAGCTATGTGTTTATACTTGCGGGAGGAGCAATAAGCTGGATCTCAAAACTGCAAACTGTGGTGGCTTTGTCTACTAGAGAAACAGAATATATGGCAGCTACAGAAGCTTGCAAGGAAGCAGTTTGGATGTAGAGGTTAATGGAGGAGCTTGGGCACAAACAAGAGAAAATTCCTCTATTTTGTGACAGTCAAAGTGTCTTTCATATTGCAAGGAATCTAGCCTTTCATTCTAGGATAAAGCAGATGGGTGTACAATATCACTTTGTACGGGAAATGGTGGAGAACAATAGTGTAGACATATTAAAGAAACACACCAAGGAAAACCTAGCAGAAGTAATGACGAAGCCAATCAAAAATGACAAGTTCATGTAGTATAGATCCTGTTACAGCCTAGCAGAGATGTAAGCAACATAAGAATAGCAAGTGTAGAAAGGATGTGGGTTTCACCAAAATCACTTTAAGTGGGAGAATCTGAAATGGTAAAGCCACTTTGGCCTTTACCCAAGATGTCAAAGCCTCAAAGGTGAATAGTATAAATGTACTATTCATGGTAGAAATCTTGTAAGGAAATTAATTCACAGCAGCCTTTGGTGGAAAGACTTTGCATGGGAAATACCTTTTGGCGAAAAACTTGTGCATGGGAGAAATGATCCATGACAAATTCATGTGAAATCCTTTAATGCATGGAAGCAAAGGTGTGAATTGATGAAAAGTTCTCCACTTTAGCCGAATTGTGGACAAAATTTTCTACCTATTTTCACTATTCAAGTTGAATTTTTGGTGCCATAATTAATAAGGAAGGTGGCAACATCCACTATAAATAGGGCATTTGATCAGCAGAAGGATGCACCCCATTTTTTAGTGTCATTCTCTAGTGAGTGGTGAGCTTGAGTGATACTATTAGTAGAGAGAAATAGTAGAGAGGCTGATAAAATATGTTGAGAGAAAATATTGTTTCTCCTATGAGTTTCCGACTTTGTTTCTCTTATTATAAGAGGGATTAAATATTGTTATCTCCTTGTTAATCGAGAGAAGGTTGTACTCTTCTACTATAGTGGAATCCTTCTACATTTGCCCATGGTTTTTTATCCCATCTTAAATTGGGGATTTTTCCATATTAAATTCTTGTGTTCATTTTATTTCTAGTTTTACTCAATTTCACTTTAGCTATGTTCGGCCATATCACGTCAAAATTCCCCAACATAAAGCAGGCATAAAGACAAAATAAAGGTGGTAATCAAGAAATGATTGAGGACTTCACAACATTGAAAGAAGGTGAATAATGATTGAGGAATTCACAACATTGAAAGAAGAATCAATGAAGAAATGAATAATAACATCAAAAATATATTAATGAAGTCAAGGACACGAAGTTCTGGTCTCTTCCGCTCTCCAGTATCCCCTTGTATAAAAAAAAAAAGGGACTTGAACTTCATATTTCAGCTGGCAGCTTCATTTCATATCAAAAACATTATTCATTCGCCATTGTTAAGATCTAAGAACCATAAGAAACATTACTAAAATAAAAAAAGCATATAAAAATAATCCAACCAAATGTCAAGATTTTCTGAGCATCTATAGTTTCACAACAATAAAAGACTAAGCTCAAAGCAAAATCACAAAGTGAAAACTTCATAGCTCACCAAAAAAAAAAAAAAAAAGAAGGAAAAATCCGAAAGGATGATTTTGGCAATTTAATGTGATTCTAGCAACTAATGTTCAAATGTTACGTACTGTAACTTCCTATTGATTATATTTTTTAATATTATTCAAATGAAGGCCAAAATATAAACATTAACAAACATAAAAAAATAAAATAAAATAAACAAAGAAAATTGAGCTGAGATGAAAAGTTAATGTTCATATCTTGGTCACGCAAATCCCTTCTACGGGTGTATAGTATGTCATCTAAGATATACTGCTAGCATTTTTCCAAAACAATCTCAGGCCTAGAGAAAGAATCTGAGGTTAATAAAGTCACAAAAAGACTATGAAGAGAGTGATCAAAACTAAGAGTGGGTAAAAAATTAGGTCAACTGTACTGACCGGGTAATGTGAACCGGCCGGTTTTGGCCAAAACCCGACCAAACTGATGAACCGAATCGAACTGGTTTAGTTTCAGTTTGTCAAATTCAAAACCGACCAACTGAATGCCTACCCATAAGCAGAACCCGAATGACTTGCCTAAATAATGCCATCTACATACTCTTTATCATCATCTAGAAAGCCATAGCCATAGCAAGCATCTTTGAAATATCATATTGAACATCATTCACACTATTCAATTCTTCATAAATTATAGCACCATGAACTCTACATTTAGAAGAGTTAATACCTTTCTTACAATCCAGGAAGACAAAAATATACCCTTCCAATGAAAAAAATCACGCTACCTCAGTAGCCATTCCCCGATCGAGTAGATTGTTTCGATACAAAACTTCTAGGAAACTCAATATAGGTCAAATTTCTTGCATTTGGATTCTACATTCTTCTTATCTGGTAGATGAAAGCTTAGTCGTTTAACTGCAATATCCTTGTAATGTATATCAAAACCAAATATCTCTAAGTAGCTTCACATGCAGATATACGTGTACCGAAAATCATCATATATATTTATCCGATCAATATTCTTATCAGGATCATCATTGTCACTGCTACAAAATGATACTGTAATACGGTAATGGCCATTATTTATGTACTTGAACATGTACTTAATTGACCGGGACTGATTACACCAATTAATATTTATATGTGCTCCATATTTGAACTGTTGGAGTTTATTTTATGTTTAATTTAGTATTTCAATTATTTGGTTTGTGTAGATTGACCCTTGTATATATAACGACATGTATGTCATTCAATTGTTATGCAATTCAATCTAGCGTTTCTTCTTTCTCTATTCTCTCTCTTTTCATTGGTTCTAATCGTGGATAGGTATAGCTGTGTTCTTGTAGTTTGGTTCAATTGTTGATGTATTAGGTTGTTCACATGGTATCAGAGCATTAAAAGAAAAAAATTTGGAATCAATACGCATAAACGAAATCTGAATGGATATGTTCCGCACGATTTGAAGCAATTCTGGCTACTTTTTGCCCGGAAAAATTACACCACTGGACTCCAAAAAATCTGGGCTTTCGATTGGTTCCGCTCGTGACTGTCCACGCGACGTCGGAGGTGGCGCGTGAGATACGGTGAGACGGGATTTCAGATGCTGGTGGTGCATGTGCTGGTGCGAGGGCATTTTCTGGAGGCAGGAATTTTTTGCAATGTGCTCGGAATTCAATAGTCTATACTATTGTGGTCTCTGTTTGTTCGGTTCTATGGTTGGAATTTGACTGTCTATACTGTGGTGGTCTCTATTTATTATTATGGTTGTTCTACTTGTTGGTACTTGGTCCACCACTTTCATATGATCCCAAGTTTATTGATCTTAGTGAGCAGTTTCAGAAGTTCTTAGCCTCTTAGCCACATTCTATGTCTGCATCCACTTATATAGGTTTGTCACCTCATACTACACCAAGTAACCTTTCTACTTAGATCTTCGACTCAGGTGCCTCTAGACATATGTCATCTAATTCCATTTTGTTTACTTCTTTCTCCCCTTCTCAACTCTCTACTTCTGTTATGACTACTGATGGCATCCGTTGCCTTTAGCAGGTGTTGGTTCTGTACATACTTTGAATTTGTCTCATTCAGATGTTCTGTGTGTTCCTATTCTTACCTTAAATTTTGTTTCTATTGGACAATTGTGTGATTCTGGATATCTAGTTCAATTTTCTTCTACTGCCTATCATGTATATGATCCACAGTTTCAGAAGTTGATTGGGATAGGCCATAGACAAAGAGGAGGGTTATATATCTTGGATAATCTGAGATCAGCGCGTGTTGCTGCTTTTAGTATTGATTTATCTTCATTTCAATTGAATTCTTCCTCATCTAGTTTTTATTTATCGCATACTCGCCTTGGACATGTGTCTGCTAGTCATTTGGATTTTTTAGTTTCCAAAGGTAATTTGGGAAATATGAAAATTCATGACATATGTGATTGTAGTGGTTGCGAACTTGCTAAATTTTCTACTTTACCATTCACTTGTAGTTTGTCTTGTTCTATTGCACCCTTTGATGTTGTTCACTTGGATGTGTGGGGCCCTACTCTGGTTATTACTAAAAGGGGGTCTCGATACTATGTCTCTTTTATTGATGATTACAGTCGTTATTGTTGGGTTTACCTTATAAAGTAACGTTCTAATTTTCTTTCCATTTATCGTTTGTTTAGAGTTCTTATCAAAACTCAATATAACATTAAATGCTTCAGATGTAATAGGAATATACATCTACGATTTTTCTAAATTGCTTGCTTTATATAGTACTATTCACCAATCTTCTTGTATAGACACCCTACAACAAAATGGTGTTGCTGAACACAAACATAGACGTATAGTTGAAACAGCTCGTTCTTTTCTTTTATCTGCAAAAGTCCCTAATGAATTTTGGGGTGAGGCAATCCTTACAGCTATGTATTTGATTAATAGGATATCGTCTTCCCATACTTCTGGTTTGTCCCCATTTGACTATTTGTTTGGGTTTACTCCTGATTACTCTATTTTAAAGGTCTTTAGGTGTACTTGTTTTGTTCTTCTTCCAGTAGCTAAACGTAGTAAACTGACATCGTGTTCTGCTATTTGTGTTTTCTTGGGATATGGTGAGGGTAGAGAAGGTTATCGTTTTTATGATCTTGTTAGTCAAAAATTGTATGTCTCTCGTCATATGGTATTCGTTGAACACATTCTTTTTTTCTCTATTACAGAGAATACTTCTCAAGTGACTAAATCGGATCTCATTCATATTGACCAATTTCCCTATGATATTCCTTTTTCCCCTATTCCTGTTACTGTTGAATCTCCATCTACTACAAGTATACACACGCTGTCTCATAATGTGTCTCTCCTCTTGTGGCTTCCGAAGCACCATATGAGACTGAGGGTCCCACATCTCTACGACCACCACCACTACCGCCATCACATCCTCTACTACCACCTTGATATCCCCAACGCATACATAAGTCAACTCAAGTCCCTGATTTCGATTACTTCTGTTATTCAAAGTCCTTTTATTGTTTTTTGTCATCTATTCATAAACTCATTGAACCTACTTCCTATAAAGATGTTGTTCTAGACCCACTTTGGCAACAAGCTAAGAATGATGAACTTTCTACTTTATAAAAGACATACACTTGGGATTTAGTGCCCTTACCTCCTGGTAAGCATGCTATTAGATCACAATGGGTTTATAAGACTAAGACTAAGTCTAATGGTTCAGTTCAACAGTATAAGTCTAGACTCGTAGCTAAAGGGTTTACTCAGTAATATGGTTTAGATTATAAGGAGACCTTTACCCCTGTTGGAAAAATGACCTCTGTTCATACACTAATTGTTGTTGCCTCTGTTCGTCAATGGAGCCTTTCTCAGATGGATTCTTGAATGAGACCGTTCAAGAAGAAGTTTATATGACTCCTCCTCTTGGGGTGTCATATCTTTCAGGGTATGTGTGCAGGGGCGGATCCAGGATATATTAATTAGAAAGGCTTACAAAAAATTTTGGCAATACTTTTATAGTTAGAAGAAAAGAAAGGTGAAATATAGTGACAGAAATGTAGGCTGAAAATGAAACGAAATAGAAGTGGTGAATTACATTTTCTTAACCCTATTTCTTTCCATTCGTTTTATTTTTTAAGTTACTATTAAAAATTTCTCTTGTGGTTTAAAATAGTGTTATAGTGGTTAGGTTTCTCAAGTTCGAAGTAAGAGGTCAAAAAAAATTCTCTTTATTTGCCAACTATGCAATTAAATTATATGCTATTGTAAATTGAAAATCTATCTAAAAAGATTCCAATAAAAAAAGAATTTATTTCACAAATAAATAAGATTTTTTCTTCAAGATTTGGTGGGCTTAAGCCCACCCATCCCAGGGCTGCCCCTGTATGTGTGTAAACTTAATAATGCACTTTATGGGCTCAAGCAGGCTCATCGAGCTTGGTTTGAACGTTTTTCTATTGTTATTGCATCTCTCCGTGTTGTGTCTAGCCGCCATGATTCTGCCATGTTCTTTCATTGTACTTTTGCTGGCCGCATTGTTCTTTTGTTATATGTTGATGATATGATCATCACTGGTAATGATATTGTGGGAATTGCTGCTTTGAAGTGTGAATTGACTCGTTGTTTTGAAAAGAAGGATGTGTCCTTTATCTTACTTCTTAGGTATTGAGGTTGATTCCTCTCCTCAGGGATATATGCTATCTCAATCTAAATATACTATATATCTCATTGAATGTGCACGCGTCTTACTGATACTAAGACTGCTGACACTCCTATTGAGACAAATGTTCATTATTTTTCTTCTAATAGTTTTCCTCTAGATGATTCTACTTTATATCATATTTTTGTTGATTCACTTGTTTATCTTACTATTACACGATTTGATATTGCTTATGCAGTACATATTGTTAGTCGGTTTGTGTCTAGTCCTACCACTATTCATTGGGTAGCTGTGGTTCGTATTTTACGATATCTTTGTGGTACTTGCTTTTAGAGTCTTTTTCTTCTTTCTTCTTCTTCTTCTTCTTTGGACCTTCGTGCATACTTTGATGCAAATTAGGCTTCTATTACGATATCTTCGTGGTACTTGCTTTTAGAGTCCTTTTCTTCTTCTTTCTTCTTCTTCTTCTTTGGACCTTCGTGCATACTTTGATGCAGATTAGGCTTCTATTACAGGGTTTTGTGTGTTTTTGGATGATTCTCTTATCTATTGGAAGAGTAAAAAACATCTGTTGTTTCCTGCTCTTCTACAGAGGCGGAGTACTGTACAGTGGCATCCACTACTTCTGAAATTGTGTGGTTGTGCTGGTTACTTGCAGATATGGGTATTCCACTATCTTCTTCTACTCTGATGTATTGTGACAATAAAAGTGTCATTCAGATATCTCATAATTCTGTGTTCTATGAGTGCACCAAAGACATTGAGATTGATTGTCACCTTGCTCGCCATCATATTCAGCGAGGCACTGTTGCTTTACCTTTTGTCTCTTCTTCCTTGCATCTTACAGACTTTTTCACCAAGTCTCACTTGGTTCTTCGTTTTCATTTCCTATATGACAAACTCTCGTTCCTTCTTGCTGTAGCATCGTGAGTTTGCACTGGGGGTAGATGTTAGATTTTATTACTTTATTTTATGTTTAATTTAGTATTTCAATTATTTAGTTGTAGATTGACCCTTGGATATATAAAGATATGTATGTCATTTAATTGTTATGCAATTCAATCTAGGGTTTCTTCTTTCTCTCTTTTCGTTGGTTTTGATCATGGATAGGTACAACTGTGTTCTTGTGGTTTGGTTTAATTGTTGATGTATTAGGTTGTTCACGAACAACAAGTAAAAATTGTGCTGGATCACAAATATGTTATCAAGTTATGTCCCATTCTTCTCAAGTTTTTTTCCATTGTCCCTACGCCTCAAGATTGGGTAGCCACTCTGATCAATGGTGGTGTGTGTATATTTCTTGAGAAATGCTTTGTACATCAACGTTTAGCCATACACGGGGCTTTATTTTTTAAATA
>CAVNYN010276909.1:0-11054 GCA_963692815.1 Nyctanthes arbor-tristis
ACTTTAAAATGTCGTCAATTACACACTGAACTTTAAAAAACGTCTTCCATTACCCATTCACTAGTAGTCCGTTAGATCCTTTAAACGGAATTGCTAACATGGCATATGAAATGCTTATGTGGCGAAGACTGCCGTAAATTTTGCCAACGCAAAGAACTGAATCCGCCAACTAATCAATTCCCCAAAATAAAAACACAATGGAAACCATAATCAAAGTAATTCTCAACCTAAAAATCCTCCCACCAGTCCTCCACTACCGTCCTAACAATAATCAAGGGCTGCAGAAGGTACTAGACTCCTGAAGGCACGTTGAGGAATGTCCCCGTAGGCAATGGCTGCTGGAAGAGCAAGCGGAGCAAAGCCTCGTCATTGAGGGCGAAATTAGTGTCCCCGTGGCTGCCGGAATGTCCCCGTGGCGGGTGGAATTTCAGGTAACTCTGGGATATTGCCAGGTGGTCACGCTGGATCTCATTCTTTGAGGGCTTTGCCTACGCTTGGATCATTCTATTCTGGTGGAGAATTTCTGTCTACTTTGGCTGCCATGCAACCACGAATAAATCAAGTGCCGGTGAATTTGGGTGGCGGCACCACCTATTCTGGTGGTGGTGGAAATATGATACATTTCTTTAAGGGCTAAATCTCCCACAGGAACAAATCCAAGCTCATAATGAATCCTTTTCATCGCAGCAACCCGTGGTTCTGGCTTGGCCTCCTTATTAACTTGGACACAAAACTACCTTAAGACCACCGCCGCAGCCGCCGCCACAGCTACTAAAGGTGAGTAGACGGCAGTGGATGACTGGTGGGAGCATTTTTAGGTAGAGAATTACTTTGATTATTGTTCCTTTGTTTTTTTATTTTGGGGAATTGAGTAGTTGGCGGATTCAGTTCTTTGCGTTGGCAAAATTTACGGCAGTCTTCGCCACATAAGCATTTCATATGCCATGTTAGCAATTCCGTTTAAAGGATCTAACGGACTACTAGTGAATGGGTAATGGAAGACGTTTTTTAAAGTTCAGTGTGTAATTGACGACATTTTAAAGTTTATTGAGTATTTGAAGACGTGATACAAAGTTCAATTAGTGTTGAGACATTTAACTCGGTGGATTTATATCGGTGAAAATAAAAAAGGGGTAAAATGGAAAAAAAAAAAGGCCAAAACTACGTCGTTTTGGTTGAAAATTTTGACCACCTCAATTGAATTTTGACCCATTCACTCTTTTATATATGTAGGATATATATATATACACACACACACACACATATATATATATATGTATGTATGTATATAGGGTAATAGAACAAGAGGTAAGCACCAAAGTTGAATATGGTCAAAAAATCTTATAGATAGCTTTCAAGACGGTTGTCTTCATGCAAAATTGTGATAGACATAATGAAATTTTAGTCTTTTAGGCTTTGATAGAACATGTATAATGTATTCTTTTCATAGTGAAAGATTTTGGTTTGATAATTTTTGTTTAAAATAGAATTAATTTTCAAATTCTTTTTTAGTTTGAGGATGAGGGATAGATGCATATTATCAATTGATGGGGCAATATGTGATCTGGTATTTCATCTTAGGAGAGATTGTTGGTGACGCGGTTTGCTTTCGCGTGAATGCTCTATGATAGAACGTCCTTTTTATAGAGCTCCCCTGAACCCAAATCTAGTGGGCCTCTAGGGTTTTTGGAAGGCTCTAGAGCCTTCATGGAAGTCACTCGTTATGCAATTATCGTATCACTTATCCCGGCAAAAACTCTAGAGGCCCACTAGGTTTGGGCCTAGGGGAGCTCTATAAAATGGACGTTCTATCATAGAGCGTACACGCGAAATTAAACCGCATCAGTTGGAGTAGTTTGAATAGACTCGTATCCGTTAAATATGAGATACAAAAAATGAGTTATAATGAATTTGGAACTTCGTGGATTAACCTTTTCAAGATAAAGTCTCAATTTCTTACTCTCTTTGCTAATTGAATAAACCCCAACTCCTAACCACAACTCACCGATTGCTTACCTCAACTAATTTATAGGTTTGGATGAATTTGATCTAGCATTATATATCCAGCGTTAAACATGTAATTTCTTCCATGTTGCGTGTTGCATGTAATTTCTTCCATGTTGCATGTAAACATGCACACTAGGTGAGAGTCTGATGTGCTATATTTACTAGTTCTTTGTTAAACAACAGAGAAATCTCTTAGTCACTGGCAACTACTTATTACCTATATCATCAAATGGGCTCATAGGCCATAGCTCGTTCTTTTGTCCGAAAACGATCTAAATCTCGAACACTACAAGACTTCTTTTCTTTCTTTCTTTTTGTTTTTTTTTTATTTTTCTCTTTTGACAACAACCCTTCAAGACTTTTAATTCTATAACGTTGCTAAAGCTAAAATATGATAATAATATATCAGAATAATAGGAAACAGACGTAGATAAGTAAAAAAAAAAAAAAAGAAACATGATGTGACAATAGAGGTTCCTGTGAAATAAATCAAAAAAGTAACATATTTGATTTTGCGAAAAGATACGATAGAACAATAACAACAAATTAAGCCGGCCATAATTCATCATTTCACATATTGCAATTAGTATCCATATATGGCCATTAAATTATAGTGATTTATTATAGCGATCATGATTCAGCAATTTAGATTAAATATTAAAAAATCTTTATGTAGCTCTAATTTAAGTGAATTCAACTAGTAATCACTGAACTTTATCTAATACTTCTATTTACTCACACAATTATAAAAAATAACTCATTACTCACCTATCTTTAACAAATTATTACACATCCATCACTGGTCTCATCTTCATCCATTATCATACGCTAATTATTATTACAATTATGTAAACTAATTAATGATCAGACACGTGCAAGTGCCGTGTCAAAGTTATACAATGTCAACATGTCGTTTGGATTATACTAAAATGAAGGTGTTTGTTGGAGAAAAGATAGAAAAGAAAATAGTTCTGATTTCATGAGAAATTCTGATATAGAAAAATTGAAAAACTTGAATTTTATTTTGGCTAATCTATATATTTATAATACTAACTAAGTAGTGAGTTATTTTTTCCCACCTAAAACGGGCATCTTAATGGAATTGAAAATCTGATGTAATGATAATGTCGCTAATGTCTCATTTATTTTTCTATTTTTATTTTCGTTTATTTTTCTTTTTCCCCTATTTTTTTGTTCACCTTAATAATAATCTTTATATTTATAATACTAAGTGGTGATTTATTTTTTTCCGCCTAAAACTAGCACCCTAATGGAATTGAAAATCTGATATCATGATAATGTCGCTAATGTCTCATTTACTTTTCTGTTTTTATTTTGGTTTATTTTTCTTTTTTCTCTATTTTTTTTGTTCACCATAATAATAATAATTTACATATTTATAATAGTAACTAAGTGGTGAGTTATTTTTTCTCACTTAAAACGGGTACTCTAATAGAATTGAAAATCTGATGTCATGATAATGTCACTAATGTCTCATTTATTTTTTTATTTTTATTTTTGTTTATTTTTCTTTTTCCCCTCTTTTTTTGTTCACTCTAATAATAGTCTATATATTTATAATACTAACTAAGTGGTGAGCTATTTTTTTTTTCTAAAACTAGCACCTTAATGGAATTGAAAATCTGATATTATGATAATGTCGCTAATGTCTCATTTATTTTTCTATTTTTATTTTAGTTTATTTTTCTTTTCTTCCCCCTTTTTTTTGTTTACCCTAATAATAATCTATATATTATTTATAATACTAACTAAGTGGTGAGTTATTTTTTCTGCCTAAAACGGGCAACCTAGTGGAATTGAAAATCTGATGTCATGATAATGTCACTAATGTCTCATTTATTTTTCTATTTTTATTTTGTATATTTTTCTTTTTTCCCCGCTTTTATTGTTCACTCTAATAATAATCTATATATTTATAATAATAACTAAGTGGTGAGTTATTTTTGCCTAAAACTGCCACCCTAATGGAATTGAAAATATGATGTCATGATGATGTCGCTAATATCTCATTTATTTTTCTGTTTTTATTTTAGTTTATTTTTCTTTTTTCCCTCTTTTTTTGTTCACTCTAATAATAATAATAATAATCAGATAATACTAATTAAGTCGTTGGTTAATTTTTTAATTTTGTTTAGTAATTTTTAATAATTTATTTATCTGCTCACTTTAATCTTTTTTTTTTCAAATTTTCAAAAATTTGTTTATTACGTCTTTTAATTTTGCATAGTAATTTTTAATTATCCTCCAGTTATTAAGGCGGAACTTTTGGTCTTTGGAGATACTTTAGATTTCATTTAACCAAGTGTATCAACCAAATTCCTAATTATTTATTTCCTTGCGTTTAGCTGGGTAAGTGCAACAAACAAATTTATAATTATTTATTTCTATTTAGATTTGAATAATCAAAGCAACCTTCAAGCAGCTTAATCGGGTAAGTATAGAAGCAGCTCTATATATAGATCGCATACATATATTGGCCAGCAATTGATCAATTAACATAAGATATCAATTTTATAAGTACTTGCACATGTTTTTCTTTTATTTTTTATCGTTTAATTAATTATTTACTTTAGTTTGTTTTATAGATGTACATGTGTTTCCGGTGCAACTCACAAGTAGATTAGCTAGTTATATCCGATCTCTATTTTTTTATATCTACACCACATTTCATTTACAAGGACAGTCCTTAATATTTAGCCATTGTTGTAATTACATTCCAAGTTTTTTTACCACTTATTTTTATCATTAACTTTTCATTTATGTAGGTACTAATTATTCCTTTTTAAAATTTATATTAGCCCACTATAAAATAAGAAATAATTTGTCACATTTTTGTTTTAATTATTTTTTTGTTTTTTATATATAAAGAACAATGAGCAAATAAATTTTTTACCCCATCTTGACATGTGTTTTGAAAGAAAATTGTTGTCAAATGTTAAAGATGTGCTGACGGTTTTAAATTTGAATATCAAACATACGATCAAAATATTATAGACATAAATATTATAACTTTAAAACAGTAAAAACTTTCAACACAATTAATTTGTGGTCTCTTTAGTAAAATTGATAGTGTCAATATAACCATCTTTTTTTTTTTATTATTATGAATTTTAGATCTGCCTACCTGATTTTTTGAAATAGAAATACTTGTTGGGATGCATGCAATTTTTCCAATTATTATATCTCCAAATTGGGCTCGGGCCTGTGAGGCCAATTAAGAAAGCGGGCAACCTGGACTATAAAGTGGATAGAGTGCCTCTAAAACCAGTCCAAAAATCATACAGACCCGAAAACCCAACTAAAAATTTGGTTCAACCAAATAGCTATTAGGGACAATTTCTAAAAAGTCAAAAATTAAAAACTAAACGTCAAAAATAGCACTTTTTAAAAACTTGTGCAAAAATAACAATTTTTTGATTAAAATTACATTATTACCCTTAAACAATAATTTCTCTTTATATCTGTATATCTCTACAGTTTATCTGTATATCTTTACAATTATAATTATGACTGCTAATTCTCGACACTACAGTTTGACAAAAAAATGTCTATAGAATTTATCTATATATCTTGACATTTAATCACAACAATTCTCGATAGTTATTTGTATATCTCTATAGTTGAAACGTAGATATCGACAGTTACACATTATAGATTTAAACAGTTTCCTTTCTCGACAGTTGAGACTTACGCGTCGTCACGTCGACTAATTCTGGCCACATGCTAGTACAGTTGACTTCGTCTCGCTATTCTGAGCAACATTCCCTTCTACACCGATGTTAAATTCCTGCCCGATCGCTACAGATCTGACTATGAATGTGTAATACAAGTCTTCATTTGGGGTTTCTTTAATTATGAAATTCTGCGTTAACAACTAATTGGACATTGTTCTGTAAGTGTCAAAGAAGATTTTGATGAGTTCAATCACTTGGATTGGTGTCCGAATGAAGAGATCAAAGAGTTGAGGCTCTTAAAATTGATATTAGAATTTTTGTTTAGGGGCAATTTTGTCTAAAAAAGAGGAAAAGTGACATTTTTGTATAAGTTTAAAAAGTGGTCTAATTTTGAAAATGACATATTAAAATGTGTCAAGTTTTGTGATTTCCTTTAGTTATTATACTTTTTCATCAGCCATGAAAAGAATGGTCGCGATTAATTATTATTTGCCTCATCTTTTATTCTCACTAACAAATTTAATTTAGACCCACTAAACTGGTTGATTAGAGGATCATCGGTGTGTTTTGTGATGTAGTCTTTCATCGGTTTGATTTAATTATTTTTTTTGTGTTCATTATCATTATTGTTAGTGGCTGTTTGATTCTCGTTGTTGACATTGATTTATAATGAGTAATTATAATTAAGTGAAATGAGCAATGTATGTATAATAGAATTTTAAAATTTGTGGTTATGAATAAGCAGTTGTCAAGTCAGTGTTAAGTAAAATTATAAAGAGAATTGATAAAGATGATCAAACAAGCTTCAAATATTGAATAAACTATACTACTAGCACGGTAGCATAAACTACATTCCTATATAGATCATTTAAATAATAGTTCATTTGTCACTTCACATTTTATACAAAAATAAATTGTTTCATAGGATTAATGGGAAAATAATAAGAGGATTAATGATGTATATGAGGATTATTATGATGTGTATATATATATATATAAGGATTTTATTTTGCCTATTATGCATGCGTGTATATGTGTCAAACATCTAGGCTACAAGTACCCCACACTTGTAGTTAGAGATGACAATTTGAAGTGACCCGCCCGAAAACCCATGGGGCTACAACCGAACGGGGCAAAAATTTTTCGCCCCGCGGGTTGACGGGGAGGGCGGGGTAGGTCGGATATGAATTAATCGGGTCGCGGGGCTGGGCGGGTCGGGGTTGACCCGAACCTCCCCGTCCCGTTTAAATTAAAACAATTAAAAATAAATAGAAAAATTAAAAAAAAAAGGAAAAAATAAAAAATATATTAAAAATGCTAAACAGGTCGCTAAATGGGTCAGAAATCCTGACCCCATCCGCCCTGCGACCCCCCAAACCGATCCGCCCCGAATTTTGGCTGGTCACGGGGCGGGATAGAGCGGAGCGGAGCGGAGAGGGGCGGGTAAAATCCTTCGCGGGTTCGAGGCGGTGCTATCACTACTTGTAGTTTAGATGTGTGCCATGTGTTACACGCACGCATAATAACATGCATAATAACATGCATGCGTGAGTAAAATAAAATTGTCATATATATATATATATATATTCAAAGAATTTATAATTTCAAGATTAGACAATAACAACGGTCCATTATGGAGAGTCTTCCAATCGCATGCATAAGCAGCATAACTGACTACTCATACTCCTTCCATTCCAAATATATAGCCCACTTTGATTTTTCATAAGAATTAAGAAAAGTTATTAGAAAAAGTAAATTTCACAAATGATTTTTCCAATATAGCTTATTTAATGAAATTAAATAGTTATTACTAAACATATTATGAAAGTAGGACTATATTTAATGAAATTAAATAAAGTTATTTTGGTAAAAGCAACTTCTCAAATTAGAAATAAGACTATATATTTGAGATAACTCAAAAAAGAAAACAAGACTATATATTTGAGAATGAAGGAATAGAATAGAAGTATTATTAATTAAAAATAATATCTGATCAGTGCAAAACATGATGAGAGCCTCAAGCAAGTTATTCGGCAAGGCATATTGTAGCAGCTTCATGATATATTCCAAGGTATCTTTTGACATGCTTCCTAAGGAAATATTACATGATATTAGAATAAAAGACCAAATAAATCAAGGCGGAAACACTTAGAATTGCAGACCAAAGAATAAATTCTAAATTATTATTATTATTATCAATTTTTTTTGATAAAAAAATTGTTCTTATTTTGAGTTTGCACTTGTATACCAAAATAGGAAATGGTGAGACAGAACTTGCATAACTGTGGTTCGAACAGGTCATGAAGAGCATAACCTGATTTTCCAAATTTTGATAAAAGATTATAAACATAGTAATATAAGCTCAATGTCCATGTTGGATTTATCTGCTCAATGGTAGCCAGGCAACTTTGGAATTTTTCTATAGAAACCACGCTATGGAGATCGCAGTTGTAAAAGGTAAGATACGACAAGTAGTTTCTTGATTTGATTTTTACAACTACGGTCTCCATAATGTGGAAAACTGGAAAACATTTCATAATTTTCAAGACTCAAATTAATGGAAGACAAAACAGAAGATAAGTGTGAATTTCAGATCACCAGATAGAAAAACTAGAAATAAAGAAGGGAAAGTAAGCATCTAGCAGGCCGGAATAAGATATACTTTAATCTTCATAGCATACATTTCTCATATTTCAAAAATACAGACGAGATCCTATAGATATCTCCTTTTATTCTACTATATCGCAGATTAAATGTATCACAAATTTGTGATCTTTTTGAGACGATGTCCAACAATGATTACTATTTAATTTATGCTAATTGTCATTAGCCAATTGAGAGAAATTAATTGGGGATACATATATTGTAGGACCATAGTAAAGAGTTTCAGCTGCTAAACGAGATGCTTTCTGTGTGGGATGGAACAAATCCCAGAACAAATACTTCCGGCGAACTGGACAAAGTGCCGCTGTCGCGTTACAAGGGCCTTGCGCATTTAAGGTTCCCATTCCACAGCATGCTGTATCCACATTACCAAATTCTAACAATGAAAAGAAAATGTTAATTTGTTAATATACAACGTTAATTTGTCCGTTTTGGGCCCTACGTACCTAGGAATTTATTGTTTTAAGGGTGATTCCTGGTACTTGTGCCCAAAAACACACATCAAAATATAGCATTGGTTAAGAAAGACATGAAATTAAACATGTTTTAGCTAGGTTATTGCTTACTGAAGGAAAGCGGATCATTTATGACATCGATGGTCATTTTGTATGCATTTCCAAGTGAGTACTTCATTTCTGGAAGCTGAGAGCTCATGTTGTACATTAGGGTGTCGAGTGCTGAATAGAAAGCTAACACGACGTTATTCATGGCTTCTAAACAACCATCTGTACCGGTCAAGGTTTTCTGGACAAGTCTTTGAGCAGGGCAGCACCCTACTGGTGCCACACTGATGATGCCAAATTTTCTTGCCCCAAGGTTGTACAAAGCCTACCATGCATTGAACAGGACCTCATCAGTTTTGTTATATGGGGACTTCTTTTTTTTTTTTTTGTGTCAAATACTGGATGGAAGAAATCTTACTTCTATGGATTTGTGTATGATAACATCAGACTGTTAATGAACTTGTCTACTGGTGTTGTTGTGCTGTTATTCTGAAAATAGTAAAAAATGTCATTGCTCCCAACACTGATAAAGAACAATGCTTTTGAGAGTTTTGATTTTGTTGATGCTTGGCCCATAAGCCGAGCTTGCTTATCGCGCAATGAAGCAAATTGACTTATCTGTGTTGACAACGATACTGTTGGGAATTTAATCAATTTCCTTAAACCTGTGTGATTAAAATAGGCAATCAATATATCAAACAATAATATATGTGCGGAAAGGTAAATAACACCAGGAATTATTTAACGTGGTAAAACCCTCCAATGAGAAGGGAAAATCGACGGGGCAAACCGACAACTCCACTATCACCAAATAATAATGGGAATACAATGTTTATCCTCTCAAGATTATCGCCCTAAATCAAGAGGTAATCACACTCTACCACAATCACGCAACACCGTCAAGAACAATATTCTTGGCACCACAAATAACTCATCTAACAATAGATGGAACACAATAATCAATAACAAGAGACGAAGAAAAATATCACCTAACTCCGTACTAAGAATTAACTTGGAGAAATCACCGCTTGAAGAAATCGAACACCAAATCAAATGTCGAAATAACGTTCCAAGCGATTAATCAAATAGGCTGAATTTTCTTTCTAAATCCCTCCGATTTCCGTGCGTGAATGCAAGAATTTTCCCTGCCTTTCGCCACTTTTTGCTTCGTGGTCCGTGCATCTTTCGTTCCCTGTTTCCGTGCCCTTTTCCACTTTCCCTGTTTCGTGGCTTTTTCTTTCACGTTTTTTTTTCAGCATGCATGATTAACATATATATATTAAACAAACCAAATCCAATTTGGTCTAGGATTTTGTGTCCCTCAAGACTTCTATTTTTATTCAACCAAATTACTTAATTTATCCTCCAACTTTTGTCTTGTATTTAAGTTGGGTAACATCATGGGCTGGACCTGTCCAACAATCTCCCCCTCCAGTCCATGAGGGAGGTATCCCAAACTTTAAGTGTATCACTTGGAATGCATACTGGCGTGGCTGGCACAGAACTCAAGCTTCTGCTTGGTAACCACCTTTGTCAACATGTCAGCAATGTTCTTATCAGTGTGAATCTTTTCCAACTGTAGAAGCTTCTCATTGACCGCTTCACGAATCCAATGATATCTGACATCAATGTGTTTGGTGCGAGAATGATACATAGTGTTCTTACTCAACTCAAGAGCACTCTGACTGTCACAATAAATGACGTACTCACTTTGCTTCAACTTGAGTTCTTCAAGAAACTTTTTCAGCCATATCACCTCCTTTCCTGCTTCAGTGATAGCAACATACTCAGCCTCTGTTGTAGACAAAGCTACGCATTTTTGCAACTTAGACTGCCAAGAAACAGCTCCCCCTGCAAAAGTAAACAAGTAGCCAGATGTAGATTTCCTGTTATCAAGATCACCTGCCATATCTGCATCTGTATACCCCGTCAAAGTTGGCTGAGCTCCTCCAAAACCCAAACACAAATCAGATGTTCCTCTGAGATATCGCATAATCCATTTTACTGCTTCCCAATGCTCTTTGCCTGGATTAGACAGAAATCTGCTTACCACACCAACTGCGTGTGCAATATCAGGACGAGTACAAATCATAGCATACATCAAACTACCAACAGCTGAAGAATAGGGAATAGCCTCCATTTTCTTCTTCTCCTCATCAGTCGAAGGACTGGATTTCTTGGTCAG
>CAVNYN010276911.1:0-10891 GCA_963692815.1 Nyctanthes arbor-tristis
CATTTATTTCAAAAAATCATCTGATTCTTGGCATAGAAAATTTTACGATTTAGACCCCAAAATGTTTAAAACAAAAACAACGTTTTCACTCATCATATCATGTTCGATTTCCATGCAATATAGCGAAAATCCTTACCAATACTGACACCAAAATCTAAGTTCTTGAATCTCAACTTTATTCTTCTCCACTGCCTTGAAACACTCATACGCCGGATAGGCATAACCGAAGAGCAGGCTGTGTAAAACACGATTTTGTTCAAGAATTTCCATTCAAATGCAAAAAGATATACGATTTTAAAAAAAAAAAAAAAGAAACATGATCTGGACAATGATCGTACGTTAAACCCCTGGACATGAATCCTCCTATCATCATGAAGAATAAATTACCGCTCTCTCCCAGCAAAATTAATTCGCCTTAAATAATCCGAGAATTAAATGTCTGATCAATAATTCATCAAAAAGTCTATTAAACAACATAAATCCATGCAGCCATGACAAAATCATACATAAAACACAGAAGAAATTAATAAAAATGGATTTTGAACTTAATTAAGCATGAACATGAAAAATAATTGGATATATAAAGAGGAAGAAAACCTGAAAAAATGAATAGATCAAAATCCTCCAAACCTGAAAAGAAAGGAAGGAGGAGAAGTCTCACTATGGAAAGGAAAAGGAACGTGCAATCGCGTCTGCATGAAAAATAGATAAAATAACAGCGATTCGTATAATTAAACAAAAGCAAATGAAAAGCGTTGAAGTGTGAAAATGTGCGGATTTGAAAAGGCCGATGGCTTCTCGTTGTTTAACACGTAATATGGATTATTGGTATTCTTTTTACGAGTTTACCGGTTGGCGGTTATTCTTTCCCTGTAACGGTGCATTTATCCTTTGGCTAATTGATGCAATCTAATTCTAACTTTTCATGTACTTGTATAATTTAATTCTAACCTTTTAAATACGGCAATTTCAATACTCCCTCCGTCCGGTAAAGAGATATTCCACTTTCATTTTTTTACATAAGTTAAGAATACATAATTTAATATTATTAGAAATATATAATTTAACAATATATTTCTTAATATATCTTTTGATTTATTCAATAATTTCTCTTTAGTTATTCTTTGTTGTTGATTACTAAGCATCATAAATATGGGTATATTAGAAAACTAAAAAAAATAATTTAAGAAATGATAATATAATTTGGGATGAATAAAAAAGGAAAAGGGGAATACTTTTTTTTGGGATGAGTGAGTATCAAATATCACATTTTTGGTGCAATCTAATATTTTTTAACCTTAAAATGACAATAATACCCTCAAATTCTCATTAATTTGAAAATTATTAGTATATTACAAACAAATAAAAATAAATAAGTCATGCCGGCTAATCTTAAATTTAATCTTTCTTCCTAAAACGCTATCGTATCCCATATGTCCTATGTAGTGATGACCAAAAATGTTCAATTTGCCCCGAACTCAATGGGAACCCACTTGAATGAAGAAGTATTTTCCCAACTGGCAACCATGTACGGAGTAGGATGGACAAAAAATGCATGTCTCTATTCGCCTACAACGATTGTTTAATTAAAAGTAATAAAAATGTAAAATAAATTAGAAAATTTTAAAAAATAAAAACATAATAAATGGATCGATAGACTGATTGGAAAGTCAATCAGCATCACTTGACTTGCCCATCGGTTCGATCCAACTCACACTATTTTAGGTGGATCATAGAACGGATCAATTCGCCCCACGTCATCCCAAAAATTCTCTATGATTGATTTTTTTTTTAGTACAAGTATGCAACATGTGCGATGAACGTGACTTTTTATTTTAAATGGAGTGATTAGCTAGACAAATTTAACTAATGGTAATAATATTATTGAGGAGATATATATAATATATATTCGTCAATATATATATATATATATATATATTATAATGATAACAACAACAGCACAATAGAAGCAAGGAACTCCTAAGTTTCAGGATTTTCTTTCTTTTTTTGTAACAAAAATGTCCGCAAAATACTTTACCTGTATTCATTTTTTTTATTTTTATTGTACATAATTATAACGGCAAAGTTTTTAAGTCGATCCATATGAAAATTAGAGTTGTATTATTAAAATTGACTAGTTGTATACCCCGTACGTTGTATGGAATATAATAATTAGCAAAAAAATTTGATAATTTGAAAAACTAAATAATTACAATTTTATTGCTTACTTCACTTATATACACATGTTGCTAATAATTACAATTTTATTGCATACAATTCTTTCATTTGGCACAAAGCTAATTAAATTGTCATTCATAAAATAATACTCTTAACTAATAAAAATGAGAATTAATGAGGAACTTTTTAATATAGATTTAATTGCACGTTGAATAAAAAAACTAAGAAACTATGCAAAAGACATACAAAATTTATATAACTGCAAAATTGCCATAGACCCATATCTTTGTTCAATAAGTATCAATACAAAAAGTCTAAGAACACATTTAAAGTGTTGATGATATTCATTTATCATAATGAATTATTTACCATATTCATTCTCTATCACATATTCTTAGAAAAATTATTTTTTGCATATTCTCATATGGTGTCATAAATTCTCCAAAGAATCACTATTCATTAAATCCATTCTAAAAATTCTTAAAGTACACACCCTCCTATCATAAAAAGATCCAAAGAAAGTAATAATAATATTATAATAAAGGATAAATTCTATATGATTTACCTAAAACATTAATTTTTAACCACTTTATACTCTAAAAAGAATTAAAATAATTTTTTATTTTTGTTCTAAATCATCATCAAATATTATTACTATTGTACCCCTTAACTTAAATTTTTACCAATATATATGTTCCCACAAAAAAATAATAAATTAAATAATGCAGTAAACATATATTCATAGGTTTTATGATATGTGGTTTATCATATTGAATTGAATTAAAGTAAAAATTTTGAAACTGATTTAATTTAATTTACTTCTTTATTATTCTTATTATTATGTCATTAATCTCATAGTAGGTACTTAATTGAAATGATAAGAAAATCTTAATAACTCAAGACTTAAAATTTGTCGGTCAACTATTAAAATTTTAAAGAAATATAAAATCTTTGAAGATAACCTAAAAAACTAATAGAATGGATATACTAATCATTAATAAATAACAAATAGCATAAGATTGTAGATTAATTTAGAGCTTATATACGATATGATGAGAATGAGTAAAATTGAAAGCTCATAAAATAAAAGCATATATAAGCGGGAAAGTACATATATATACATATATATATTTATTATTTTATTTATTTTTTTTAAGAAAATATATCGACTCAAAAATCCAAACTCGAGATATAGCTTTTATTATTATATATATTATAATATAGTGTAATTACGTATATTCTATATGTGTATAAAATAAAAATATATATATATATAAGATATTAAAGATTAATTTGAAACTTAATTAGTTGGAAATGTGTATATATTATATATGTATATATTATTAATAAAATAAAATAAATAAAAAAGGAGACATATATAAATAGGATAGTTGAATATAATATGTTAAACAAAAAATAATGCATAAGATCTCGACCCAACTGATAATCTGCATCCTCAATAGGATAAAGGATGTATTTGATCAAATCAGTTATTAGAGTGTAATGTGTGAAATAAAACTATGAGCACAAAATTTTTTTAAAAAAGGGGCAATGAAATATGACTTTCGGATTTCCTGAAATCATCTTTTATATTTATGTTTTCTTTAATTAATTAATAAGTAAGGATATATTTGGTTTTTCAAAAATACATAGGAGTGAAAAACAAAATCAAAAGTTTTATCTCCATCCACTTTTACATATAGAGTGATAACTAAAATATGTTTTTTATTTTTTCATCTATTTCATATTTACAGTTTTTTTCATTCTATTAGAATTTAAGGGTATTGAAATCTTTTTAAGTTAAAAATTGTAGACTGCCCCAAATAAGTGAAATTTGATGTTAAAATTCCTAAGTTTCAAATATTATGGTTAAGTTAAGGGTAATTTTCACTCTAGATCCCCAACCTTTCAATTTTGTATTAATATTGTCTCCATTCCTTTTTTTGGTCTTTCTTTGCCTACTAAGTCCCCAACCTTTCATTTATTATCGTATTATATCCCAACATCACTTTTTGTACCCAACCTTTCAATTCTTACCATTAACCCCTATTACAGTGACTATCATACTATTAATTCTTTATTTCCACTATAAATCCCCAATATTTCAATTTTTATACAATTTTGTTCTCATAATTTTTTGGACGCATAGGAGCCTCAACCTTTCATTTTTTATCATGATATATCCCCATTTTTCATATCTAACATTTTAATATTTACTGTTAATATCTATTAAAACTATCATTATACTATTAATTATTTAAAAAATGAAGAATAATATAAAATAAGAAGTCCACACACTCTATCCCACTTCAATACAACTCAATAACAACAATTAGAAATAATTATAACAGAAAATTTGATCTATAACGGTCTTGATAGATATCAAATCCGCGTTGAAGAAAGTGGTAGATCTAAGTATCAACGCGACGAACTAGATCCAATCTCTTGATCTATCACAAATCATGTAGTGGATACGGATTGAGTTGATCTGCCAAAAAAATTGATTTTTGATTTATAAAAAATAAATATAACCCCTAATACTTTAATTCTAATTTAATTTATTATCTCTCTTTGTGATTGTCACCCTATTTAGTTCTGATTTGTTATCCGTCTCAATCTGATATGGCCTACCAATTGTGGATCCATAAAAAAATTAGAATTAATGCATTAATGTTCGATTTCATTTTTGTAAATTGAAAATGATTTTTTTTTTTGCTAATCTATATATGCTAAAAAACCCATTCTGATATGTTACACCAACTCTCAGATAGAAAACTTTTTTTTACTCGAATGATGTATCTATCAAGTTTGGTGTAAATCAGTTTTTTTATTATCACTACAGGCTAAGATTAGTGGAATTCTTATTTTATATTTTTTCTTTTTATTTAAATAATTAAGGGAATAATGGTAACTTTAATCGGAATTAACTTAGCAATTGAAAGGTTGAGGACGGAAGGTGTTATTAGGGACATAATGCGACAATAAATGAAATATTAGGGGTCCTATACGCCCAAAAAATGATGGGAACAAAATTATATAAAAATTAAAAGGTTGGGCACTTATAGTGAAAATAGAGAATTAAAGGTATAATAGTTATATTGATATGGGTTAATTGTGAAAATGGTTAATTTCATATATCATCCCCAACCTTTAGAGTTAATATTGGATGAATCCCTTTTTTTCAACCCGTTGGATCATCAACCTTTCATTAAGTCCCACATAAAGTCCCTTTTAATGTTTTCCATCAATTCCACTCTTAATTTCTTGAGTAAATTATTATTATGTCTTTTATCATTCTAAATTAAGAAAAAAATTTAAAAATATAGAAAATATAAAAATTTTAATTTTAAAAAGAAAAAAAAATAGGGGATTTCTCTGTTTGACTTCTAGAAATGGCAGCAGGCCAAAAAGGCTACCATTTCTGATAGCCTTTTTGGGAGGGGAGAGAGTCTCACCGTGCTATCGTAAATGGCAGCACCTTTGGCTTCGGATATAGTAGCACATTGCTACCACTTCCGACAGCACAGGGGGGAGATTCCCTCAAAAAGGCTGCGGCAGTTTTTCTGGCAGCCCTCAACCAAAAGGAGGGGAGTCTCCCCTCCATTTTTTTTTCAAGAAATTAAAATATTTATATTTTTAAATTATTTTGTTCTTTAATTAAAAATAATAAGGGATATAATGGTAATTTATGCAATGAGTTAACGGTGAAATTGACGGAAATAGTTAAAAAGGATTATATGTGCGACTTAATATAAGGTTGGGGACCTAGTGGGTTGGAAAAAAAAAAGTTACGGACACGGCCAATACCAACTCCAAAGGGTAGAGACGATATGTGAAATTAACCTTGGTGAAAATTGAAAGGTTGGGGACGAAAAGTGACGTTGGAAACATAATACGATAATAAATGAAAGGTTGGAGGCCTAATATGCCTAAGAAAAAGAATGGGGACAAAATTGATAAAAAAAATAGAAAGATTGGGGACATAGAGCGAGAATTGCCCTTAAATTATATAAAAGGTGTAAATTTAGGGCTACATAGTGGCGATTAGCCTTATACCTTTTTCCTTTCACTCAATAGTCAATCCACATCCACACTGGGGCGGAGGGAAAGGGGCATAGGGGCTTTCACCCCGCCAAAAGCCGGTCATCCCAATGGCGGCCGCCCCTGCAAAAATTATTTAGACTGAAAATCACAGCCGACTGGAAATTGCAATAGAAGCTCAGTCTAGTGGAGAAGAAAGGGATCTTGGGGGGATGAAAAATGATACAGAAAAAACCTAGTATTTGAAGCCCATTTGTACTTAATCTTGAGGGAAAATTACCCAAAATACTATGCATAGGTAGCTTTTCATATTTTTCTTGTGAAGTCTTTTTTTTTTTTCTAAAAATATTGTGTTGTTTTATTTTTAAGTTATCTTGTTATTTTATTTTTGTTTATTTTGACTCCCCCACCTCCACCTCATCCACCCCACAACCACACCCCAGCCACCACATCCCTGCCAGCCGGACTCTTGCCAGCTGCAGACGAGGAGCCCCCGGTGGTCGGAAACCGGCTATTGGATTCAAGCTATTTTTCAATTTCTTTTTTTCTCTTTTTTCTTTCTACCTTATTCTTTTTAAATTTTTTCTTTTTTTTTCCCGGCGATGTTGTCGGAATCTTCTTCTTCTCTTTTTGACAAAGTTTGTTACATAATAAATAATATTTTTATGTTCAAAGATTGTGTAACAAGTTATGTTATCTGAGAAACCAGGGCCGGCCCTGTGATTTCTAGGGCCAAAGATGACCTTTATAAAATACACCCCAACATAACCCCAAAAAAAAAAAAAACTTTTATCATTAAATAAACATATATAAAAACATATATAAAATTTAAAAGCACAATAATATACCATACATTAAATATAAAAAGAAACAAGGAAAAAAAACATATTTCAAAATATTACTATATTATCACCAAAATGCATTACAATGTAAGGATCATCAAGATTATCCAAACTAGCCACCTCTTGCACTTCTTCATCTTCCTCTTTTTCTCCAGCCTCATTTACATTTGTTTCTTCATTCTCAACCGGCCGATTCACTTTTGGATTAGTTGACTCATTCACTACATTCTTCACATTCTCTTGCTTCTACGTCTATCTTATTTTCTTGCAAAAGTATTTATGAAGGTCTCCCGCTTGACTTTGTATTGAAGCCATTTCCTTTTCTTTCTTTTTCCTTTTCTGATACCCGGATTCATATTTGGACGTATGAGATTTAATTATTAATTCAATTGTCCTGTAAGTACGAATAAAAAACAAATAAGCAATATCAAAAATGACCTTGTGCCAAGAACCCACTTTGACAATCTCTTCCTAAAATAAGTCTTCATGTGTCATTTATTAACCTAGTTGAATCACAATTCACAACTCTCCCAAGTCATTGAATATTGATATTTAACACATGATGATCAACTTTAAAAAGACTAATCATTTAACATTCTAGCAAAGTTCAATCTTAGATTCTTATCAATAAAAAAATCCAATTCCAATTGAAACTAGTTACTTGAGAACTTCAAAGTTCAAACTTAAAAAATAATAATAATAATAATAATATCTGTCACTTACCTTTATGCTTTAAACTTTCAAGCCTTGTTTAGTACTTCAGTTGCTCAGTTGCTCTGGGCTGTGACGACTCATTTTGGTGGAGGGAGATAGTACTGTAGTGGATAAGCAAAACTGCAGAACGCCAGAAGTTAGAACAAGAAAAATTGAAATTGATATTTGTTAGAGTAGAGACTAGAGTGTAGAGAAGCCAAGAAAAAATATGCAATTGCAATCACTAAATTACAATGTACTAATTGGAAATTTAGGACTTAGGATTTAGGGTTAGGTTATGAAGCTATGAATATTGAAAGTTTACCCGATTGATTGATGGAGCTGCCGGAATCTAGACGGGAGGAGAGTGGCCACCGGTGCTGGCCGGCGAACGCTGTTGGTTGTTGCTGCTATTAAGTGTTCTGTGTTTGTGAGTTCATCATCTTCAGTTCTCTATTCCAAAATTGTTCATCCGTTTGTTTTACCTTTCTTTTTTTTTTTAAATTTGGATCTAAAGGGGGGCCAAGTTCTTGGGCCCTTTTTGTTGGGTCTTTTTTGTTGGTAATTATGGCCTATGGCTCTAAATTTCTACAACAAAAAAAAAAAAAAAGAAAAGGCTTTTTAGTTAATTGGGCTGGGCGTAACAAATACTTATAGGCCCTTCTATTTTTTGGGCCTGATGGGCCGGCTTCACTCACCTCATGAATAGGCCATCCCTGTGCATAACAACATGTATTTTTTTATCTAATTGTCTATGTTATTGAATAATCTATATTATTTATGTAATAAGCTAATGTACAACACATGACAAAATAGATTAAGGGAGAATTAGATCAAAGAACAGTTAAAATTTAGGTTCTTTTGGCATTCAGTGCAGAATTTAGCATATAATATCTTCCGGAAGTCGAACAATGAGATGATTTACTTAACATTGATGTGCATCAACATTTTTTGATAATCGGAGTTCATATAGGCCTTCAAATTTACGATCTTCTATTTTTCTATTTTTCTAATTTTTTTATAATTTATATATTTATATTTTTTCTCATAGGGCCTGTATATAGCTATTTAAGTACTGTTTAGACTTGTTTTGATGATTTATTGCTTAATAAAAATCTATGTTATTTGCATAACAAACTATGTTATTTGTCCAATGTGTTATGTTATGTGTGTAACATGCTATGTTATTTTTATAACAAGTTATGCTATGTGGGTAATAAGCTATATTATATATGTGACAAGCTATGTTATACGTAACATATCTTGTTATTTGAATAGCAAAATTTGTTATGTGTGTCACATTATATGTGCTATTTGTTTAATAATATATGTTAAAATAGTATAATATCATCTATTATATGAACTAAAAGATCAAACATTTGATACTATATGAATTTAAAAAGAAAAACAATTAAAAATAAAAGAGAGAAAACAAAGAAAAGGGGAAATAAGAAAAGAAAAAATAAAAAAGTGTAAAAAAAATTCCGGCACATGGAGGGAATCTGGCCGATTGGCTGACCATCAACCATTGATTGGATGTTGGTCGGAATCCGACACCAGTAAGTAGGCGGGCGGGTAGTGCGTGGGGTGGGATGGGGTGGGGTGGGTGGGTAGGGGTTAGAGAATGGGGTTTGGGTATTAAAAATATATTTATTAAAGAGAAGAAAATAATAAAAATATGAAAGAAAATAAAAAGTAACATACTTGTTATCTGTATAACACAGGATGTTAGACATTTTTTTGGAATTTAAAACATATATCAAATATCTTTGGAATAAACTCTCTTTCCCAAAAAAAAAAAAAGATAATATTTGCAAAAAACCCCTTATTTTTAAAGCTCAAAGCCCAATTATTTAGTTTAGTTTCAACCCACTTAATATACCCAATTTCTTACGTTCTTAGCCCAATTCACATTCTTTCAGTTTCACTACAGTCGAATGAATAAGACTTTACTGAGAGAAACGAGAAGGGAAGAACCAAACAGGGTGTATCCAATTTCAAAATAAGAAGGATTGAGGAGAAGATCAAGAAGACGATCATGGAGGGAAAAGTATCGTTTCTTTTTTTCTTCATCTTCCTCATTCTTTATTTCTTGTATTTTGTTTCTCGAGTGTTTCTCTTCCATTCCACTGTTAACACACACATCTGAAGGCTGAAGTTTTGTTATCCCTTTCTTTTTTTTTATACTTTTTTTTTTTTTTTGCAAAATCCAAATAGTCGTGTTATTACTTATTAGAAGATGTGGGCAATGGATTTAATTTTTTTATTCCAAATTTACATGGATCATGGGTAGATGATTATTTATGTTTTAGTACTTGCCCTAATTTTGTAAGTTGTAAGAAAATATAGTTATTACTTACTACTTCATGTGATTGTGGCACTTCCTTGCTCATTGATTGTAGAACATAGAAGTGAAATATTGGATCAAAAAGCTAAAAATAAAACACAAGATTTCGAACATTGTAATACTTGACAAAAATAGAAAATAGTGCTTTTTTTGTTGGAAGGAGAGGCTCTTGGCAGAGGAAAAATAGATCGGACCATATTATGGGTTCTAACCTCTCGGTTCTAAATTTTTAGTTCTTTGTGTGAAGTTGATTGTTTAGAAATCCTTTTTTGAGTTATCATGAGTATAAATTTTCTATATTTATCACTAAGTACAATCATAGACAATTAGTTCTAACTTCTACTACTAAGAGTTTAGCTTTGTTGTGTATTATTATTTTCGATTGGGCTGCTGCGTGTTGTTTATCTTGTCAAGTTTCTTCAACTGTCTTTTATTCATATTATTCATGATTCATGACTCTTATTATGTACTTTTGAACTTTTCTTTACGTATGTTACAGATAATTGGAATGGCGTTACGTAGCGTATATGGGAAATAAGAGAATTGCTTCCTTCTTAAAAATAAAAAAAAAAAATAAAAAAAAGGACATGTGAAGCAACTGTTGAGCCTCAAGTTATTGACACTTCTACCTTTAATCATGAATCTCTCACTTTAGGAGACAAAACTTGTCAAGATCCACATGATATTACTTCTTCACATAAAGTTCATCCAAATAAAAGCTTGAGAATCGGATCCGAGAAACATGAATTCAATCCATTTTCATTGGAATGTGATCTTCAACTGCGTAAAC
>CAVNYN010276915.1:0-13491 GCA_963692815.1 Nyctanthes arbor-tristis
TCCTTGTCTTGCAGCACCTTACTGTAGTTCACCCATATTTAGATGAGCATACTTTGATGTTAAGACGTCAAAATCCTTCGAAAGGTGAGATGTGGCTGACTAATGAACATAATCGCACATTTATAACATGGTTCAGAGATAGAGTGCTCAATTAGTTGTCCCACACGCGACGGTGATTACGGAAACAATAAAATTGTTGGCGTATGGCCTTGGAGTGGATGTTTCTTCTTACGAGGGATATGATATTAATGGATACACATTTTACACTAAAAGTCAGGATGATAAGAGCACGATGCAGAACAGTGGAGTGACGTTAATAGCACTTTCATTAAAATATTCTAGTGTCAATCATGGGAGGCCAGTTGATGCCGCAGTGTTGTATTATGGTGTTATTGAAGAAGTTTGGGAGCTAGACGATGTAAGTGGGTTGAAAACCTTCGGGGTATTCGGGTTGACGAATTATGTTTTACTTTGGTAGACTTTGGTCAGTTATGCTATCTTGATGACCCTTTCATACTTGCATCACAAGCAAAATAAGTCTTCTACATTGTTGATCCTATTGAACCCAAGTGGTCAGTCGTCCTTCAAGGCAAGAGACGTATAGTTGGTGTTGATAATGTGGTCGATGAGGAAGAGTATGATCAATTTGAGAAAACCCCTCCATTCTATGTTGGTATATAACATGTACCTACAGGGGATGATAACATAGACGTTCTGATCATGAGGAAGGCATGTGGGTTGACCACCGTGCATGATAGCATCGTCATGTAAGATCATTTGCATTTTGTGTTATAAATTCCTTACTAATTATCTCCAACATAATCGCTAATATCTTGTTGTTTTACTTGTGACTTTGTTCATTACACTAGTATAACGGTGGTTGTGTTTGTACTTATATGCAGATATGGACGTAGAGTGAACGCTTTTGATGTCAGACAACTCAAGAACAACAAGTGAGGAGGCTAGTAGCAAAAAGAAGCGGATGAGAGGTCCACCAACTTGCAAGAAGAAGAAGAAGCAGAAGGATGTAGCGGTTGAATTGGACGAGTTTGGGCAGCCTATCAGGCCTTTTGCTTTAGAGTTTGGCAAGTACGTGGGGAGTGTAGTTCGAATCCATGTGCATATAAACTATAAAGATTGAAAATTAGTTGAGCCATCCCTAAAGGATCTCATATGGGAAGACGTTAAGGTATTGAATGAGTTTACATGGTTCAATTTGTTACTAATAAGGAGTGATTTTACCAATAAACATTTCAATATTCTTCCCTTGCAGAAAGGATTCAAACTCGAGAATGATGATTTGAAGCATGCTATATTGATCGAAGTTGGGAAGAGATTGAAGGATTTCAGGAATAAGTTGGTCAAAAAGTTCATCAATGAGAAGCACAAAAAATATAATTCTCTATGTGATCTTTACAAAGGGATCATTTCGCCAGATCAGTGGGAGCAGTTCAAGCAGGATCGTGCCACTCCGGAGTTCTTGGTACCCTCTAAAGCAAATTTTATATTATTGTCTCAACATTAGGTAAAAACTAATGCAGTTGGTAAATTAACTTTCAGGAGAAAAGCAAGAAGGTGAGGCTAAGTCAAGCGCAAAATAAGCACCCGCAATTTTTAGGCTCCGCTGGTTATGCTCATAAGAGGGCGGACTGGGCCGTTGCTGACCCCCTATCTTCCTCCTCATCATGTGGGTCAGTTAGTTCGACCCTTCATATCGATGATCGTAGCCTAGACTGGGCTCGGGGAAGGTATTAGAAGGGTCCCGATGGAAATTATATCATGCCGAATGATAAAACCAAGGAGGTTTTTGAGAAAATTGTAAGTATACATTAATAATTAATTTTCTCTTTGTTAAATTTACCTGCCTTTTATTCACCTATATCATATTTCCTTTTTTTTGTTTGAAACAGAAACAATTGCACGAGGATGTCAGCAAAGGGGCGTTTGTCCCAAAGAGACAGCGGGATATATTATCGGTGGCGCTCGGCAAAGAGGAGCATTCTGGTCGAGTGAGGGGTTATGGTGGATACGTTAGTGTGAGGAAAGTTTATGGACGCCCTGAAGAGCCAAGGGCCCGAATGAGTGGGGTTGTGTCGGTAGAGGATATTCGAAAGGTCATCCAATCGGAGATGGAGGCCAGCATCACTGAGAGAGTAAGGAGAGAGACCATGACCCAGATGCAGACTCACATTGATATGATGCAATCACAGATGGCCTCTGTTCTCCAATGCTATGGCATTGAAATACCCTTGCAATTTCATACAGGAGAAATACCTATTGCGGCGAATCCTTCAGTCAGACCAATGACCCGTAGTAGCCACCAGTCGGCTGATCCCCCGCCAGCTCTCGACATTGAGATGTTCATAGTGTTTCGTTATGTTGACGTTTGAATTCATTCCAATACTTACAGCTAACGTTATTTTGTTGTGTATTGACTATCCAAAGAAGCCAACCTCGTGTCGTCTTGCCCTTAATTGCAACGGCGTAACTAAAATTGTAGCGGTGGGTATGGCTTACTCGGTCGAAGCTACTACGGTAGTGCACGGTGCACTGTTATTGCTCGGTAACTACAAAGTCGTAATTGACCGTGTGTATGAAGATGCTCTCAGTTATCCTCTTCCATGCCAAATTCATACACCCAGCAATTGGTGGATATAGGTGAAGGCGGTTACACTCAGTGGTCTGGACATTTAGTAATGTTAGGCGAGGTAATTAGTTGACCTTACAGAATAAGCTTTTCTGGATTTTGGATTCCTAATTAACATTGATGGCAAACAAATTTTCACTGCAGGAACCGTTACCTGAACGAGCAACATCAAAGGGAAAAGGGAAATAGCAAGTGGGTTTTGAAGTTTTCTCTGCTCGCCCTAATCTCGTTGACGATACAACATTGGCTTCCCTAACTCCCAACCTCAAAATGGTGCATGATCTGACTGTTAAACTGCCACTCTCTACGGATTTCTTTGAGGTGCCAAACGAGAGAGATGTGTTTCTCTACCCCGACCTAATGGACAATGAAATTAGTGTTTCAGTCGCTGATATAACTGACTTACTCAACATGTACTGGCTGAATGCACCTATTTTACAAGTTTGGGCAATGTAAGACTTCATCGATCCCTCGCAATTAAGTACATCGTATAATTTTTAATTTGACATTTCACATTTGCTATAATATATTTCAGGTACCTACACCATTTGTGCAACCAATTCGAGATTCAAAATATCGGGTTTCTTTGTCCATTGCTGGTCGGGGCAATTAATCATGAAACAATTCAATTGATGAGTTACGAGTACGTGCTCCACGCGATGGAAAACATGATGGATAAAAAGTACATTCTCGCATTGTATTTTATAGGGTAAAATCGTTGCAACTGTTTATTTGTTGTTTTGCCTTAACCTGAATTTCAGTTATTTGTCGCTAAATATTCAAATTTAAATTCTTATAAAATATTCCATAAACCACTGGACTTTACTGGTGTTATGTCTATCTCACAATATGGTATACTTCTTTGACTCTCAGGCGGTTAACAGACGTGACCTGCCTATCAAACTGCAGTTGTCTATGTAAGCAATTATCATTAACTATTATATATTATTCTTTTTTTTTTAATTTCAACTTGTTTAACTTATATATATATATATGTATGTGTTTATATTATAACTCTAGTATGCTTAAAACGTTGTGAGCGTAAGGGAAAATAGTGAAGAAAGGGCTCATGTGGAAAACAATCGAGGTTTGAAAAATATCATCTAAATGTTACAATAACTATTGAAATTTTAAATTTTAGTGATTTAATTACTAATATTTATTTTAAACTCGTTCAAAATTTTAGTGTGCTCAGAAACTCGGATCTGATGAGTGTTGCTACTGTGAGATGAAAAATATATACGAGATAGTCATCATATATGTTGGTTTGAAAAAATATCTTGATACGTTATAAATATTTATTGAATACTAATAATTATCTAATTTAAATTGTATTTATTTTATTACAAAGTATAATCATATTTCTTTTTCTTTTTTGTAGGCATATGAAACGGGATCATATATTTAATCGAATATAGATGAGGTTCGGGAATTATGAGCAGGATACTTTCTCTAAAATTGTGCGTGATTTTTGGTTCTAACTATTGATTATAGTTAGATTCCTATGAAAACGATGATGATTAGAGGAGTATATATATAGTCATCTAGTAGTTATTGATTTTTGGACTAGCTTTGTTTATATTTAATGGTTAGTTTTATGTTAATTCAATTGTTTCGTATTTACATAGCTTATTTTGCAGTAGTATTTGTAGATTCATATTTATATCAAGTTGGTGATAATTGGTTTAAAGTGTATATAAATTGTTGGTGGTGGTGTTGGTGTTGCTTTTTTCTTGCGTTTGCTACTTGTTGGCTAATTGGTGGTGGTGTATATAAATTGGGCTACTTGTTGCTTGCATTTGCTGTTTTGTGGTTGCGGAAAAATTGGCAAAATTTGATTTCTGTAATTTATATAAAAAAAAAAAAAATTGGCGTCCGTTGTTACACACAACCCACGCCCATAATATTTAAAAATAAAAAAACTATATATATTTTTAATATAGGTGTCGGTTACTAGTATGAAACCGACGCCTTCTACAGAATAACCGACGCCTATAGTAATATTATTTATTTTATCATGCTTTTAGGCGTCGGTTTTAAGATAACAACCGACGCCTTTTTATAGAATGAGCGTCGACAAACAACCGACGCCTAATTTTCTAGTATATACGTCTGTTACATATGCGTCTACTTAGAAACCGATGCATATTATTGATTACGACTGAGGCCTAATTGGCTTTTCTGTAGTAGTGATTATTTTATTTTCTAATATGTCATGTAAGTAAGTATACAAATCTTATACGTCTGTTTAAAATTGATATCTGAGCAACTAAACTTCAGCAAACCATTCATGTAAATGAATCGTGTACGTCTGTTCAAAAATTTATATATTTGATCACATGGGCTTATATTGCTTAATTAGATATTTCACAATTTTGATCACACTGGCTTATATGGCTTAATTAGATATTTCAAATGGGCTCATATTGCTTAATTGATATTGCTTAATCGTGTAAGTCTATATTGCTGAATTAGACATTTCACAATTTTGATCACATGGGCTCATATTGCTTAAATAGATATTTCCCATGGGCTCATATTGCTTAATTGATATTGCTTGATCGTGTACGTCTATTATCTGATTGACACTTTGTTTGGTTCCCATTTTAAAAAGCACAATCATTTATCAACTAATTTAAATTTCAATTTTTTGCCACTTGACAGCACACCATCAAGCCATATATTTGATGTGATGTAATTTTTTACATCATTTTAATCATTACCTCTACATAGTATCATTACGTAACGACACATATAAAAAATTTAAATTTTAAATCCATTTATAAATTACTCCATTTAAAAATGGTTGCCATATTTCACAATTTTGATCGCATGGGTTTACCAAGTAAATTTACAATCGAGAGGCATGGCAAAACCAAAGATGGGCTTACCACGCCAATCCCTAACCAAACCACCTGCAGCAATTTTCCCATTCCTCCAATACCAAAAAGAAGCAACATTGAGTTTCAGAGAACCAGCCCTAGGTTTACACCATTTAACATGAGCTCTCATGCCAATATTTCCATATAATCTCTAAAGGAAGCTATCATTTAGCTTAGATTTATGAAGCAGAATGATGGTGGTCTCAATGTTGTCGATGATACTGTTCACATTCATAGGTTTCTGCTAGTGTTTGGAAGAGTTTCTTTCCAGCCAAATAAACCAAAACCCCAAGGATGGGGATAAGAGAAAGAATTTGGCCAGACTTAGTATTCTTTGTGACCACAATCCACAGGGTAATGAGTTGGCTGAAACAAACAATAGAGACCTTTTTTACATCACAGATGTCAGCAAAATGGTTCCAAACTCCTTTGGCAATATGATTGTCAAAGAAAACATGATCCAGAGATTCTTCAGAGTAACAACACTAGCAATGTGAGGCTAGGTGAATCTGAAATCTGGGCTGAAGAATAGAGTCAACTGGGATCCATCTGTTCCATAGCTTCCAACAAAATATGCTAATTTTCTTTGGAACTGACTTATGCCAAATCATTCTTCCAACATTCCTCTTGGCATGCTTTTCTCGAGAGTTTTGCCACATCCCAGAGAAATTAAAACTACCATACTTTGTCAAGCTCTACACAATCTGATATGAATTTCCAGAAATGGGAATAAGGGAAATATTTTTGACAGAGTACTCATCCACCCATAGGGATAACTTTCTAAGGTTCCATTCCCTATTATTGAAAAAATCTTTAACCTTCCAACTCACATCAGGAGGAGCCTTTGCCTTGTTGATGAGAGGGGCATTTTCATACCACTTATCCAACCAAAAAGAGCATTCTCCTGACCCAATCTTCCAATGAATGAACTTTTCAGCGATTTTTTCTCCATCTTTAAGTCTTTTCCAAATGGCCGAGTTCAATTGTTTGATAGATCTCTGAGTAGGATGGGGATTTCTACAATATTTGGATTGGAGAGCATTAGCCCACAGTGACTTGTTCTGCCTGAATTTCTACCACAATTTAGCACTGAAACAGTCCACCAAAGTACTCAACAGTCTGATGCCTAAACCTCATTCTTATGTTGGTTTGCAAACTCTTTCCTATTTAGGCCAGTGGACAGCCCTACCAATATCAGTGTCTCCCTGGAAGAACTTGGCAAAGAGGTTCTCAATTGTCCTAATAACTCCAATAGGAGCTTTGACAGCTTGGATAATATATATGGGTGAAGCAGCCAGCACACTTTTAGAATACATTTGTTGCTTGTGCTATTTAAACTCCCAGTTCTAGACATTCAATATTGATAAGTATAGCAATTGCAAAGAGAAAGTAACTAAAATTTCTATTAGAAATATGCTTCACAAGTTAATAATCTGCATTGTAAAATATTAGCATCTTTCTCAATTATTTTGACGCTTGAACCGAGTCCAAATATACCAATTACTCAATTATTCATACCAACTGGAATTGAGGTACCCAAACTCTAACATCTAGGAGATGTTGATCCCTCCATATCCATGAGAAACTCAACCACACTGTTTACTTGTCTTCCTAAAAATCATTAAAACTAAACTCCACTTTTTATATTTATTTAGTTCATAAAGAATTGCTATTCTACATTCTACATCTTATACAAATTCATTTTACCATCATGATATGGGACCCAATATCCAATGAGTGGAGAACTTCTTCAGAATGTTATATTCACATCAGATTCAACAGACTAATAATAAGTGTTTATATAATAATTAATCCAACTTTCAGGACAAAGTAGCATGACATCTAGCTGCAAAAATAATTTATGAATATCAAAAGCATTCAAACTAATTTTGCAGTAAAACTCAAAGCAATTTAAAACTTTATCGATAAAGAATTTCTAAGGCAGTACTGGCATAAAAAGCTATAAATATAAATTGTTCATCATTGCCAAAATTGAAATTGAAAATCAACAAACTACATAAATTAAAAACAATGATAGAAGAAAAATAGAAATAAAATTGCATATTGACTAATATCAAGAAATTCAACTATTTGACTCATGCTTCACGACAGATAAGCATTTACCACTGATCTGCATTGGTCTGTTCTAGGTCAAGTGAAGCCAAAATCCACTACAATAAAATGAACAGACGCAATATGTATCAATTTTCTCTGGAATTTTCAAAAGAATAAAATAAAAAAGAACTAAAATGGATCTTTCCGCAACAATGTCAAAGGGAGAGATACACAATCAAACAAAGAAAAGAACCATGTACAAGGGGCTCAACAATAATTAATTAAAAAAGGAAAGTAACGGAACTCATAGGAAGATTCTAATCGTAAAGTGTGGCCCAATTGGCAGGGGCGGGAAAGAGGAATGAAGAGCACTTGAATCCACTACTATCATTTAGATATCTATATATATTTAAATTAAGAGTAGTCTAAATAAGTTTTCTGCCCAAAATTGCTGACATCATGGTTGATGTCATATATATTTTTTATTATTTATTCTTTTATATTTTCAAATGGCTAATTTGCACAATTTAACCCTAAAGTTTCATGATATTGTGTAATTTAATCCTAACATTTTAAACTTGACAATTTCAACCTCAAGTCTCTCATTTTTTTACGTGATCTAACTTTTTTACTTAAAAAGGTAATAATACCCTTCAATTCTCATTAATTTAAAATCTATATCTATATTATATTATATTAATCTAAATCAAGTATAGTTTCTACCATATTTCCCGCCTTTGACTGGTGCTGTAAGATAACTGATGAATTCATGTTTTGCTTATTTTCCTACGTTTTCCCTTATCATGGAAATTAAAATTCTATTTCCCAAAGAAACTCATACAGTTTGAATTTTTCCCATGAATTTGATATTTTTCATAAATAACAAATGCAATCAAATACGTTGTAAATTTACGGAAAATGCATGTAATGAGAAATGTTAGGTGGCTTATACCTCTTTTGCAAGGAGGACTCTCTGGAATGTTGTCAATAGTGGTTGGTAGAGTTAAACACTTGGAAAGTTTCTACTTGCACTATAACTTTAGAAGGCTATTGAAAACTTGGTTCGCACTTGAATGTCAATAATTTTTTTAGGGAGATTTTGGCACATTCTTATTGGAAACATGTAAAGCTTACAAGGTTATTTTTTCATTTTTTTCTTAAAAACTTTTAATATTTTAGCATAATGAGTCCGAAATTGGAAACTTAAGAAATTTCTGCATTTAGATTTGTTTGTCAAAAAAATCGACCTCTAATAAATTTCTTACAAATATTTATTATTCTTCCAGACCAGTTCCCTTTTTGATAATTTTGAGTTTCAAAATCATAGAAGATGAAAAATTTCTGAAATTTCAAAGATATTCAGAATGCAAAGAGTCAATTCATAGTTCAAGCATGGGGTAATTTGACTAATACAATATTAAGATAGGGTGTAATGTTTAATAAATAAGGACTTATTCCCTTGCCATGCTAGTTGATCACTTTATTAGTCCATTGCATGTAGGAAAAGATTTGGTCTAATTGTTTCTGTTGGTATACATTCATATTTCTATATTTTCAACTAATGTTTAAATGTTTCTCACTCATTTTTTAAATTCTTATTTTTAATTTTCTTAGTGTTATTTTTTCCGTGCATCGCACGGGTGTTATACTAGTATATATATACACACACATATGATTCAATGTTGGACACATGATCAAAACAACTAATCAAGATTATAACACAAAAGGAAAGTTCAATAAATTCGCTTTACTCCTCGAAAATAAGGCTAGCACCTCAGGGTGGTTGTTGCTGTATATAATCTACATTCACATAATGAGATCATGTACAACCTTGTGCCTATAACAGAGAAACAAAAAAAAGCTAGAGCAAAGCCCTTAAATCTACGGAAAAAAATTGTGGGGAGGATAAAGAGTTCTATAGAAAATTGAAATCAAAAACTGTATCTCTTACCATCCTTCGTACAATCCTATCAATGGAACCCCCAAAAAATTCCAGATCATATCAAATCAAAATTGGTAAAAAAAAAAAAAAAAGAAAGTTTTGAAATTAAAAAAATGAAGAAAAAAAAAGAAGTAGAACTTAGAGAAACTTGGGAGAGGAAATCTGAGTAGCCAACATCAAAGTGATTTTACAATACCAAGAAATTAAATAAGAATCACTAAACCACTACAAGAATGCTTCTTTGAAACCCCAATCCCCTCCGAGCTCAAAGACATATGATCACCATTTACTGTATGTAATCTTGGAAACTTTGAAATAAATTATAGCCAAAAAGGAAGCAAGAATCATAATAGAATATGAATCAAAAATTATTTTAAGAATAGGCCTTATTTATCGTCTCTCAACAGTTGAATGACGCTCCTCCATTCACACAGAAAACGAACTCACACAACAACCTAAGCAATCGACTAAGAATCGACCTAGCAAGATTCTTGAACAACTCAAATGAAATCACAAAACCCAAGAAATCGAAACCAAAAACCTACAAACTAACACCGAAATCGACCTTAAAACCCACTGATTTTTTATGACAAGTAGATAGCACACATTGAGCTTCAAAATAAAAAAGGAATATGAACCCGCAAGAATTTGGAGAAGAAAATTGGAGAAATAATCAATTTCTGTCGCCGAAAGAAGAGAAGACCAGAGGGCAGAGAGCACGACAGGAGATTGTAAACATTCTAGAGAGAGAATTCTATGGCCCAAATGAGAGATCGTGCGTGAGATTCCAAGCAATTGGAGGGAGGGCATTTTCAGAAATCCAGCAATATTTTTTACGAAAGCCATGCTTCAACTCCAATGCAAGGTTAAGGTCATAAGGTGATGTTAGATGTGTGTGTGAGAGAGAGAGAGAGAGAGAGAGAGATATGGTGAATGATTATTTTAATTAAATGTGGATGAAATGAGGTGCAGAGAAAAAAGAGAAGGAAAAGTGAAAAAGATGAGAGAGATAGATTGAATTTCAAAAATAATGATAAAACAGTAGTTGAGAAGCTGAATATGAAGCCATGTATTTAGACCATACACGTGACATTAGAAAGGAAAAGTGAGGAAAATATAGTGTAAATAAGTGAAAAATGATTAAAAGAAAAAGAAAATTAAAAGATAATATGAAACACATGGGGTCCATTAATTGTTTTGGTGTCTTTCTCTCTTTTTTTTGGACCACAACCAAAGACTTTGAGCATCGGAATGCTCATATTGACACCATACTTTATTTGACGCACTATATTAAAATTGTACTCTAGGCTCTCAATCTTTACTTGCTATTACAATTATATCTTCTGGTGGATAAATTGAGTGTTGGGTCTTGTGTGTGTGAATTGGAAAAGTCTCCAATTTGGGCCCATGTTATGGTCCATTATAGTTTAAGTATATTTAGATGTTATAGAATCCCACATTGAAAAATTACAAGTATATTGACTTGTTTATATAGTGGGATGGTGTTTCAAATTATAATTTTATTATAACGTAAATACACTGCTTGCGTTAGTTATGTAGTGCCGTTGTGCTGTGCACATCGCAAAGTTCATTTTGTGGCGTGTTAGACCCGGGTTCAAGCCGCGGATCGGTCACCGCAGAAAACCAAACCAGTCAAACCAACACACGGTTGCTCCAATAGCCACAAGGGTACCAACCAACACAACTTGAAATGGTGCACAGCACCAACGTGTGCTCTTCCGATCTGTTTGAATCAATGTAACTAAATCTATAAATAGGGACCCTATAACTCGGTTTCATTCATTGCAAAACAAATAGAAAATTATTATCTTTCCCTCGTCATTCTCCCTAAATCGTCCTTGGTTTTTCTATAGCATTTTGGAGCGTCCAATGAGTATTATCAGTTAAGGTTTGACTGTCAAGATTGTTATAAAATACGGTATTGATGTTGGAAGGAGCGTTGTCTCTTGGGAGATAGATGTATGTATTCTATATACACTTTTAGTTAATGAGGCGAAATCTGTCTTAAGGAGATTTGCTATGGCATACTTTGATCTCTTATTTCTAAATTCTGTTGTCTTCTCTGTCAATTGGTTTTCGTCATATCTCAACAACATCGTTAACTTTCTTTTTCATTACTTTTTTTCTTAAACAGGATATTTGTCTTTAACGATAATTTCGTCCAAACTTTTTTATGTAACTGTCAAAAGAATCATATAGTCTAATTAATTTCAAATAAATAAATAAATAAAACAACACAAATATAAAATTTGCACCTAATTATAAAGCACATTTAAAAAATATACTTAAAAATGTGTTAACTATTAAAGAATTAATGATAGGAAGAGTGGAAAAAACCTAAGGACTTAAGTATAAAAATAAACAAACTAAAGACCATTTACTATAATAAAAATGTGGTATGTCAAATAATTATTGTAGTGTGAATATAACAGTGTATACGAGAGAGAGAGAGAGAGAGAGAGAGAGAGAGAGAGAGAGAGATGTTTTGAAGAAATTTCCTCTCACTTCTTTCTATTATTTCTTACCTTTTTCTTTCTTACATTTTTTCTATACAATTTCAGTGATAAGTGAACGGAAATTCAAAATATTTGTTTATCTCTCTCATCTACACTTTTTTACATTGGAGATACTCTAATTCGCCTATTGCTAGAAGTTTCCATCTTTTTTCTACTACTAAATGTATGAGAAAAAGCAATATTACCCTCTATTTTAGATAAAGCAAAAATAAAGAGAAAAAGAAAAAGCAAAACAAACTAAAAATATATAGAAGCAAAAAGGAATGTGCTTTTATGATAGATAGCTATAAAGGTATTACATCAAGGATTGACATTTTGGTTCAATGTTTTGAAAATAATACTTTCTTATGTCCATAAACAATAATACAAGGTTGGGAGTTCCTGCTAACTTTTGAATATTTGAACATCTACATTGGTGTTATTAAATTTAACTATCCATATAAATAAGAAGTGCATTTTAAATTATTGTCAAATACCACACATGCAAGTTAAATTTAACAACTATTAAAGTACAAAACATTAAATGTGTTAAATAAAATCACTGAAATGTACTCTCAAGTCTAAATGGGCCCTATTATTTTCAAAAGTTATTGGTCAAAATTTATTAAATAAATAAAAAAGAATTTTTCAAATATATTAAATTCTAGCAAAATGTCAAAATTGTTGTTAAAATTAACAAAGTTAAAACTCACCAAGAAATATTCTTTCAACAACTTCTTTAATATCACCAATGTAGGTACTTTTTGAGTTACAAATTCACAACTTTTGCAAAATCCCGAAAATTTCTACAAATTAAGGTAAGCAACCAAATTGTTGTTTGAAAGAATTATTTGAATATTATTGTAAGATTGCTTGAAGATTGGTATTGAATTGACGCTAAAGAAAGATCTTGGTTGATAATTGACATAAACTAAAGTGTAATGACTTAATTGACATGAATTGAAGAGTGTGAACTTGATTGAAAGATAATGCAAGGGGAAGGATTTCTTGGGCAATTTTCTGACAAGTGTGCGGCGCCACATCGTGCCACTTGTCATGAGGTGATTGCGCCACTTATCATGATATGATTGGCGCCACTTGTCACGTTCTGATTGGCGGAATTCAAAAGTTATTAAAATTAGCTAAATCCTTACTATTATATGATGGAAGCTAACAGTTTCATTTTCTCTTCCAACCCATTTCCCTTTTCTCTCCCGAACCTCAAAATTCGTCCAATATGGCCAAGGGAAGGAGAAAACCGATAAAAACCCGCCAAAATACCTATTTGTCCTTTGAAAAGAGTCTCTTACCATATATGGAAGGATTATAGCTTGAAAGATAGCTTTAATTGGGGAATATCAAGGCTCTACGGATACTTTTTCACGTGGATTATTTGAAGAATATTTGAGGTGGGTAACCTAATACTTTGATTCCTTTTCTACATGCATA
>CAVNYN010276916.1:0-15801 GCA_963692815.1 Nyctanthes arbor-tristis
CAAAGACTTTCAGGATAGAATAATGAGGGAGAGAGCTAAATAAAGCTTCAAACGGTGACCGACCAGAAGTATAAGAGCTTGGAATTCTGTTAATCAAATAAACATCAGTAAGAATAGCTTTCCCCAAAATTCATTAGGGACTTTAGCAGATAAAGAAGAGAGCAAGTTGTTTCAATTATATGTCTATATTTGCATTCAACAACATCATTCTGTTTAGGAACACATAAAACATTTGACAAAGATAATTTTGATGTTTTTACATACCCAATACATGCTAAGGGCAGTGGGGTGCCATCAGCAATTATAACAGATGTAGAATGATGGTGAGGAGACATAGAGGAAAACAATTTAGAATTAAAGGACATATGTCGAGAAGCACCTGAGTCAAAGATCTATATAGAAATATTACCTGGTAAGTTTTGAGAGGACATACCTATATAGGTAGAAGCAGACATAGCATGTGGCTGAGTAGCTAAAAACTTTTGAAACTGCTCATTAAGATCAGCCATCTTGAGATCAGATGAAGGAGGTGCACCAAGTATGGATGAACTGATAGGTAAAGCAGCCAATGTATTCAAATTGGAACCATAAGACATATGAGGTGACTGCTGATAATTCTATTGAGAAGCTTGCTTCTTCAACAACAATTTAAGGCACTGAACTTTCCAGTATCCCTTTTGTTTACAAAAACTGCAAACATCTTTTGGAATCTTTGCACGTCCTTGATTCTGATTTTGTACATGCGGCACAGCCAAGACAGAAGCACTAGAGTTCAAAATAGAAGCCTCTCCACTAAGTGATTTCAACTGAGTTTCCTTAGCTACAAGTTCACTCACAACTGAATCAACAGACCGGGGGGGTTACCATGCAAAATAGAACCACTAATTCCCTTAAAAATCACTACGAAGTGCCATAAAAAACTGCACTAATCGCTGCTCCTCTCGGAAAGTAATATATTCTTCAACACCTATCAGTCCAGCAGACTCTGTTAGAGCTAACTCATCCCAAATAGTAGTCATTGCATTGTAAAACTATAAGATACTCATATTCTTCTGTTGCAATGCTAGAATATTAATCTCTAGCTGACACTGTTTTGCAAAATTGAACTTAGTATACAACTTTTCCAAATAATCCCAAACCTCTTTTGCAGTTTCATACTTTGTCAATTGTGTACCAATATTATACTCAACAGAATTATTTATCCAAGAAAGAATTTTTGAATTATTGGAATCCTAGTTATCTAATTTTGTTGCATAATTATCATCAGTGCTTGCCCGTTTACTAATTGTTCCACTAACATAGCCCCACAATTTCTTTCCTTTAAGAAAATGTTTTATAACATGACTCTAATAAGAATAATTTGTATCACTCAACTGCACACTAATAGCTTGGAGTGAATCATCATATGCCATAATAAAAGAAGGGGAGAAAACACACTAACCAAACTGTAGCAGATTAGAAAATGACACGATCAATTCTCACCACCACCACCACAATGTAGGAAACTGAATTTCGATCACGCCAGTGTAAACAAAGTTGCCAGAAACCTCTCCATGTGCCTTCACGTGCCTCCATCGCCGGTGCATGTTGTTACAGGCACTGCACCGCCAGCAAGCCCACGATGGTCCGAACCTAGTGGTATCCTCTGAATGCCGAAGGGAGCAGTGAAAGGTGCTCGAATTGGACGATTTCAATTCGTTTCAAAGAGTTTGTAACCATTTTTTTGTTTGATATTTTGTTTCAACTCTAATTCAAACTAAGACTCTGATACTGTGTGAATAACTCAATATGCAACAATGTTATTCATTGAGCGAAGCCAAAGAAGAAACATCAACTAGAAGAAATAGAAAGAAAAAAAGGAAGAACCAAAACCCTAGTCGATATACGAAAGAATAAAATGTGCAAAAAGAAAGAATACAAGTCCTTTTATATGCAAAGACTAACTTACGCAACTAATAATTTGAAATACTAAACAAGCAAAACTATATAAAATTATACTCTAATAGTGCAAACATGCCTATCCAAAATAAAGAAGGGTTGGAGACATCCTAGAGATTAACTAAACTACTCTCATAACCATCTCGTCATCTCCAATATGACAATTTACATGATAAGAGAGAAGTTTGATTCTATAAACACCAGTTGTGTCTCTTATAAAGATACTCGACTTATGTGGTACATCATTCTCTACTCATTTTGTTTTGTTTATATACGGTATGGACCTACATATAGATCTTTTTTTTACACAAGAACTCATGTGTGAATTCTTGTGTAAAAAAGAGGGCGTCTCCATATAATAGAGACACCGGGTCTCTCTTGATCATATTCGCTGTAAGAGAGAAATAGACACATAAAAATGTCATCTTTTAGTTTTCTCTCTTCTGTCTTCTTTTTACCTTCTCTCTCTCTCTCTCTCTCTCTCTCTCTCTTCTTTTGAAATTTCCTCCACAATGTCCTTGACACCTTCTACAACTAGATAGTGTCAATGACAATGTGAAGGGAAATAAACAGAAAGGCAAAAATCGAAGAAAGAAGAGAGAGAAAATTGAAACATGATATTTTATGTGTTTATCTCTTTCATATTGTACACATTATTATTGCATTAGAGATGCTCTCTCTCTCTACAAGTACAATTGCAATATGCATTTTTTTTAACAGTACAACTGTTTTTTCAATTACAATTACAATTACAATCTGTATTTTTTAACGGTACAAATGTGTATAAGAAATAAGTTCTATTGAATTATCGTGCAAAAAAATTTACAATAAGGAAAATTGACTTTGGGACATCTAGGTCCCTTAGCCCCCTAGTTAAACTGGCTATGCCTCATTGGCTTGTATTAGAGATACGCTAATCTAATAAAAAATAAAAAAATATATGATTATACATCCTTTATTAGAATATTCAAAGTAATTATTAATTAATGTAGATAATAATAATATTATAATATTATTGTAAAACACATACAAAATTGATGAGTTATATTATTGGACTTTGTTCCCCGTTAGTAATTGTATATGTCAAAGTTCAATGATTATTTAATAATTTAAAGGCAAATTTAATGATCAACTAGTAACATCTTAAAATTTAATAATGTATTAGTAACTTAAACACAAGTTTATTGACCAATCAGTAACACATTAAATAGTTCAATGACCATAGAAATATTTCACTTGCCACGCGGTAGAGCTGTTAAGCCACGTCATTTTGCTGTTAAGCCATGTCATCTCCTCCATTAAATGTAATTAACGGAATCCGTCTTAGTGATTGATGGAAAATACTTTTGTAAGTTCAATGTGGATGGATAACTCGTCTATAAGTTCAATGAGTAACGAGTAACAATTTGAAATTCAGTAATAATTCAGAAACTAAAAAATAATTTGAGTGACCAAATATTTATTTAACTCTCTTTTTTTTTTTTTGAAGTGCCTCACAAATCGCCGGAGCCTTTGCATCCTTCATTGTACCAACAAAGATTAATTAATGCTTTTATTATCTTTGCCAGGATTCATATATAAAAATACTAGTGAATGCATGTGCGTTGCACACGTGTTTAGTTTTATTTTTAGCTTAAATCTATGTGGATAGTTCAGTTTCTAATATCTAATATTTTTCAAATAAAAACTTCAATACATATATATATATATATATATCAATGCTTAAAATATATTAGAGATAAAAAAAAGAAACAATCGTAAAGGAAGTTACATTCAACCATGTGAAGAATAACGAAAATCTTATCTAGTAATTCACAATAGTTTTCCAACAGAATTCCCAAATCGTTATCGTGCTATCTTAATCCTTTTGAGAAGTACAATAGCCCACAATGCAAGAGGGCACTGGGTAATGTTTTAAGCAACGAGATACAATTCCCCTTCACAAAGATTGCAGACATGTACCTAATATTTATATCATGAGCACTGGGTGAAAGTACTTTCTGAGATGGTTTGGCCGGGTAAAATACTTCACTTTCAAACAAATGTTGCACTGTCAACAAACTTAACAATTGCAGTAAAAACCAGCTAGGATGAACTCCTAAAAAATACGAAGGTTAAATCAACACGAGATCGTTCTGTGAATCATCTGGAGACACTGTAAACTGTGAACTACAGTCAACATGGCAGTGAGAAATGAGGTAGAGCAAATAATATGAAAATGTAAACCTTAACATATTTTTATTTTTAAAGAAAAAATGTTTTTTTTGCACATTAAAATCTGTGTGCAAAATTTAGATTCAAAATAGAAACAAGAGTAAAAACTAAACCACCCAAAAACAATAAACAAAATCGAAGTAGAACACTAGTTTAGCACCCGGAAATACACCAATTTATACAAAAGAACCAACAAATTTCACTAATTTACCTTGCACAATTTACATCTATTACGCCGAATAAAATAGATGGAAAAGAAAATAAACCAACTCCAACTAAATAATTAAGACCCACTTTTATATTTTTTATTTTTAGAGAGAGCGAACAATTTAATAGAACACAAAATATACTATACAAATAAAATCATATTACACAAACATTAGATTTATGATATATATAATACACAAAATATACATAACAGTTGAAAAAATTATAATAATTAAATACCATACCGAAATGAAAAATTTTAATTAAAAATTTTATAATAATTAAATTTATAATAATTTAACAAACATTATATTTCTGTTAACCAACAAAAAAAAAAAAACCATTAGATTTCAACAAAAATTTCAACTACAACATTAAACACTTGGAAGTTAATTTAATGGTTGAAACCATTTGGCTTAAATTAACTCATTTAGAATACTATTAGTGGTTTGAATTGTGTCGCAATAGTTAGATGCTAACGTTTCGAATGGGAGCTCCGAATTTCGAACTATACCTATCCATCCCCTAATTTTTCTACAGGTACCTAACCTTTGCATTCATATTAGCTATAATTGATACATTAGAAGACAATTTTGGGATATATTTGAAAAAATTGAATTAGGAAAATCCAATTAGGTGTGGGTAGTGAAGATTTGACCAGAATTTGTCTCTAATCTTGTTTGAGATGAACCCAAGAAAAATTGGAAAAATTTGATTGGACAATGTTTAGGCGGGAAAATAGGTAGAAGACTACCTTGATTTAGAGTAACATAGATATAGATTACGGACAAGGATAAAACTATTATACCTGAAATAATCCATTAAAATAAAATTTATGAAAAACTAAAATTCAAACAACTTGAATCAAAGTGACAGAAAAAAAATTAACTTTTGATGTGGGTCTTACCAATTGTCTTGGCCAGTTGAGCAAGTCCATTTCATTTAGTAACAAACCAAATTAAAAACACACTTAAAAAATAAATGATCAAAATATAGCACATTATGATGCAAAGCTTAGCTGATAAAAAATTATCAAACTAAGACAATATGACTTCTACAACTGTTAGAGTCTTATCGATACTCTCATAAGCTTTCCTGATTGCAGGTGAAGTAAAAGAATAATGACAACTTCAAATTTCAGAAGGAATATTCGAGAGAAGCTGTGAGAAGGGTAGTGAAATAAATAAATTTTTAAAGCATCCTAGTTCCTAGATAAACTAATCTAAATATACTTCACATTTCACCAACGAATTGTAATTTATCAATATGAAAATAGACTTCAAACACTTATTTTGCTGGGAGAACGAGGTCCATACTTGTTTTTATTATTCTTCATCATCTCGAAGATAAACAAATGCAACTCCTTATGATAGCAAACCCAAAATGAATACATTCCTTGTTTGTAGGGATGGCAATTTGAACCGACTCACCCAGATACCCGCGATGCCCCGAACCTAATGAGGCAGAAAAACCCAAAATAATCGGCGCGGCGGGGCCGATCCGCCCCGTTGCCATCACTACTTGTTTGGTAATCATGAGTAATGCATTAGCAACTTTGGAATTTTAATTAGACACAGAAAACATATCGAGGAATTAGATTTTGTGTATAATTGCTTTATTTACTTTTCTTCTCACAGTTGTTCAGTCTTCACAAGAATAAGCCTACAAAAACGAACATAAAGGTGTGAAAGAAGCGACCATGGCTAATGAAGGGACAGCCAAAAAAAAAATAAATACATAAAATAGAGCAGAAAATTTTTAGAAATTATGAAAAATTAATCGATTAAATTTCATTGAAACAATATGTCAAACAACTGGCAAGCTCTAGGTTTCATTCTAATTATTTAGCAAGTCCAAATGCTTAGTCTAGCCTAAACACTAAAAAAATTTACACCTTCCACAAAAAGTGAAAGTAAACAGGACACAAAGGGAAAAAATTTCACCTTCAACTCCAACGAAAGATAGCAACAGGTCTTAGCACTTCTCAAAACGCGAAACCTAAACAAAAACCCCAAAAGTACCTGTAATTGATGGTTGTGTAGACCCAAAAGTACCAGAGGTAAGAGCATCTCTAATGAAGTAGTCAAAAATTTGGGTGGTATAAAGGAGGGAGATAGAGAGAAAATAATTATTTTAATTGAATATAGGTAGAAAGAAATGTAGGAAAAAAAGAGAGCGAAAAGTGAAAAAAAGAAGAGAGATAGATAGAAATTCAAAAATAATGATAAAATAGTAATGAAGAAGTCTTTGATGACTATCTAGGTGTGGACCTTACACGGGATACGAGGGAGGAAAAGTGAGAAAAAAGTGGCGTAAATAAGAGAAAAATGATTAAAAGAAAAAGAAAATTAAAAAAAAATGAGACGTACTATTTTTTTGTGTCTTTCTCTCTCTTCAAAGACCATGTTCCAAGACATTGAGCATTAGAGATGCTCCAACGAGGGCTAACAAAAGTGAAAATCCAAGACCAAAACAAGGGAACCAAAGTGACAGAATTTTTGGTGGGAGAAGATTCGAGATGATACAAAGAAGAGCATACAAGAAATGGAGATGTGGCTAAATTTACTAAAAAACTTGATCAAGCTCCGGAGAGCTTGATCAGTATGTAGTAAGCATCTAACAAAATAAGCTATACTTGCCATATACTTGATCAAGCTCCTTAGCCGGAGCTTGATCAAGTTTTGTAACAAGACTAGAGGCGTGGCTTGGAGAGAGTACGGGCGAAATTCTATGCGGACAAAACGAGGCGCACGAAAAAAAAATGAAAAAAAAAATATATGTAACTAAATAAAACATCGTTGCAAAACCCTGCATATCAGAATCCCTCAATATATAATAGGGATATAGTTGGCGTGGTTAAGGAAAGAGCTCAGGGAAGCCATCCATTTTAAGTTTACCAATTTCCTTTTTTTTTTTTTCAAATAAAGATCATTGAAAGAAAAAATTGGCGTCTCAAATGCAGTTAAAAAAAAAAAAAAAAAAGAATAATTATAGTCGGACAAAATAAGAGACAAAAAATTATACAAAATAGACATGTGTCATGAGTGATTAGTATTGATATAAAAGTAATATGATTTGTTGAAAAACAAGATTGTGCTATATGTTTTGTTAAAATTTTTGTATTGACTTTTGTTCAAATAGCACGACTCAAAAAATAATTGTGGTCTTAACGCTTAGTGAACCACATAGATCGGGCGACTAAATTGTACATACACAAATAGACCAGCATGAACACGTGACATTTATGGCCAAATTAAGCACGTCATGTCACATGTTGGCAAAATAAAATTCCCTCCGTATACATTCATAATAAGAACAGTCCTATTTCACGTCATGAGTCACCCAACAATTCTGAGACGTGTTTCTTTGGATCTTCTTGTTTCCTTTCTTCATATGCCACTAAAACTAGACACATATTTGAGGGCTTCCTCTTCCATCTCTACTAGTCGTTGACAGAATGTTTCAACATCAGACGCTTCTACCTTGAATGTGAATCTTAACTCCCTCCACTGGTATATCTGATTGCCATTATTCATCCCTGGACTAAAAACTTTTCCCAGTACATCAAATCCTTTCCTGTCTATTGAAAGAAGGAAAGCATCCTACAAGGGCAAAACCAAGAATCAGGATACAAGTATATGACATAAGTCAATGAAGGAATTCTTCCCACAATAGAACTGCATGGTTTTTTAACTGCTCTCTCACCTTTGCGTTTTCATTTAAGAGTGTGATGCAGAAAAGAATTAGAGCACGACGCCTGGTTTCATTTCGATTAATCCCATCAATCAGACTCATCGAAAAAGGTGCTGAGCAATATTAGTTAAGATGGGTAAGCAGATAAATGCAGGAAAGTTCCACTTCATATGGAGTACTAATACACTCAAAGAAACAGATCTTACACAAAGGATCTGCTTTAGATGCTTCAAAATGCCCCAGATCTACTTCATGACCGCCTCCGTCACCATACAGATATGTGCATGACCTGTTTATAATTGATAAAAGATTATATTTATCATTAAGTTTTGAAAGCTACAGTCCTGTGAGAAAATGCAGCAATCAGAAATTGCACTCACAGCCTCATGTTCACGTCATTAAATTTAAAGATTATATATTTTAGAACACCCCAATTTATTAAAAAGTGTCTGTAAACATTAAGAGTCCTGCAAAACGTATACACCTGCAGAACAATATTATCCGGACATCTTCCAGAACTGAAGGTAATACGCCTTCAGATTTTGATATAATTACGACTTTGATAGTTGAATCAATGTGTCAGGAAAATATCAATACAATACGCATGATAAAGGAAGTCATGGGAGATTTTGACCTTGGATGGAACTTATACAGAGCGTACTCGTCATTGTCTGAAAGCAACTCCAAGAGGATTTTGCTTCTCAATGTAGAATGTAGAGAAGAACTTAATATGCCAGAAACTGAATGGCTTGACTCCTTAACAATTCTCTGTTCAGCTAGCATGGTATCCCTAAGGAACTCTTCAGCTAGTTTAGCCTAACAAAAGGACAAGTACAAACAGTTGTTTTGCATCTAAGTTAAGAGGAAAAGTAGTTCTGCATATGGAACAAGACATAATACAGCTATAAAGCTAATTTCTTTTTCACATACCTTCTGTCCTTTAAGAAGCACAACATCGCCTGTTAGAGCAACTCGTGCTGGTAGCTGAATCACATGAAAGTTCCAATAAGAGCGCGGTGAAGGGAAAATGTCTGATAAATGTAATTCAGGAAAAGGATTGAAAATCAAACTGAAAAAGTTTTACTTCTTGCAATTCACTGAACCTCATACTGAAGCCAATGGTTACAACTTGAAAGTAATTAATTCAAGCAGGATGAGAATCTATCTAATTCTAAGAGTTCTGAAGCAATCAACTTTAGTTAGATTATTGTGACGACATGAAACTTGAGTTTAGTTAATTTTGCAGATGCAAAATGAAGCCTATGAATGCCGTGGGTGTAAAAGAAGGGGCCAACTTGAATATCTCGTCCTCCTCCTGCCATGGCTCTTCTTCATCTCCTATTGCTGTGTCTGCTTCAGATTAGGAGATCAGGTGCGGACCCCAAACCTGTAGCTGTGATGTTTTGTATCGACCGGGGAACACCAGCCAGAGAGCTACATCCTAGCTTCACACACATACACACTACTAACACATGTTCCAACAGAGTAATCTTGGCAAACAAAAAAACTGGTGAAAGCATGGCACTTCTCTTTGTTACTTTGGTCATCAGCTAAAGCTAGAATGATTAGCAACCATACCAAAAGCACAAATAAGGAAGAGGAACATCCGGATGAATCTATTTGAACAGTTACAACAAAGCAAATAAAATAATCATGTTTATGTAACAAACCTTTTTTATAGATCTAAGGATATTTGCAAGTGGACTTGGTAAGGGACTGGTTACAGCAAAAGAACCACGTTCATCAATAATAGTGTTCTACAAAAGAAAAGAAAGATGTTTTACAAGCTAGGACAAAGCACCAACAGAATAACTAACTCTCTAAATGCTAAAGAAAAGTAACAGTTTTCATACAGCCATCATGCACTTTTATAGGAAACATACACTGGAAATATGTCGATTTTAGGGCACTGATCTTTGTTCTCAGAAGATAAGATTGCAGCCAGTTTGATGACAAAACCAAAAAGAACAATGCCCTAATATGAAACAGACCACAAGATCAAAGAAAATAAGAGGTAGCTAAACAATCGGGGGTAAAACCAGGATACCGACTGTCAGTGCTGTTGATACCTGGCAGACATTTATTAGGACCTCCTCCTCACCCCTTTCCATTGGAAATAAAGCGAGAGAGTTGGTACCAATTCACAAGCACTTCATGTTACAAGTTACATCTATGAAATTAAGTACAAGAATATATGCCAACTAGCATCGCTGATGGATTAATTTTACCAGAATGCTCAATGCATCCATTGTCACTGAAAGTACTAATAGTACACATTAACCATACTCATTCAACTTGCACAGCGAAAAATTTGCTGGTTGTGCTACATTCAGCCGGCCATGTTGTCATGCTAAACCAAATTAATCTATCTCAAAGGACATATGTTGCCTAAATCTCTGAGTTCCGGAGTTTCTGTATAATATAGAAGAAATAAGAAAAAGAGGTGCCGGCATATTTGATAAAATTACACTGTCATCTTTTCTAGTAATCTCAAGAAAAGACATTTGGCAAAAGTTAAAACAAATATGGCATTTTGAGTAAATTAGGACGCAGTGATAGTTAAATGTTCCATGTAAAATTTGAAATAAAATACAAAGCACATAGCCGTATACCATAAGAGAAACATCACTTTTGCACCATAAGTTCAATGGGTACCCTCAGGATAAGTTAAAAAAATCACAGAACAGTCCTAATTGAACAAGACATGAACATATTTCCTTGGTTTGCAAATTGCAAGAACAGGCACGATCTCACTATTACTTATGTGGCTATGGGCACCATTTTTCACACCAAAGTAAAAACTATCAGAAGCAATATTCAAATGTACCAGAGAGAAAAGAACTATATGATGCCTGAAAAAGGCCTGACAGTAGAACTTCTACAAATTAGCATGGAAAAAGATTAGTAGATACGAGCATACCACATTATGCAAGTCCTTTTCAGGTACCCAGATATATGGGAATCCTTTCTTCATAAAATATTTCACTCTTGAAGTATATATTTCATCCTTGCTGAAATCAATCATCACAGGGTTATTCAAACATAATCATAAATCTTATTAAAAAAAATTGATAAAATAAAATTGAATAGTTTACCTCCCTTTAGCATCAGCCTTTATGGTGTTAAGGCTGCCTTGCCAATTTGAAGTCAATATATCCTGCGAAAACAAACGCCAAATTTAAATTAGAAAAAGAAAAAATTGTAATTAGTTAATAAACCATAATTTGAGAAACACCAGATATTTGGCTTATGATTGCATCAACCTTGCATTTCTCAGCGAATGTAAGAAGAGAAGATTTTCCTCTCTTCATACCGATTGGTCCCACCAAATTACACAGCTAAAACCAAGGTTGTTAAAATCGTAACTTTGGATCAAATCGCTCAGCAGTCATGCAGGGATTGTAGAACATGAGATTCTCCTGAAAACCAATTTAACATTACCCAAAAATGGGGGAAAAAAATTAAAACATATATTAGCACAGCAAGAAGTCAAATAACAAGTTAAAACCATACATATGATGTTCAAAAAGAAAGTTGCAAACTATTTTATAACATAATCCACACTGTCATAAGCTTATAACATATTCAAAATACAAAACGGAGGTCATCATCTTATCAAATTTATCAAAGATTTTCTAACATAGAATAATCACCACTTCATACCAAATGCATCAAAAATCAAAATGCTAAAGAGTATATAATAAATCAGGGAGTGGTTCTAACAAGTGCTGCTCACGTTCCAGACCGGAGGTGGCGGTTCCTGCCCCTTCCCTATCTCCCCTTTAATCTACACACACACACACACTCACGCTCACACTCTATAACATTAGCATATCACATATTGAAGAAAAACAAAGATAAGAATTAAGAAGTAAGTAGTCAGAACCGCCAATGTTACAATAATAAATCAATAAATCACACATTCAAACTATTTCCCAAGGTTTCTAACTTTGTACAAATTTAAAATTGCAATGCCCAAAGAAAGAAGAAACTTACTGCTTATGATATCAAAGGAGGTGAAATGAAAGTGAAACCGTGTGGACTGAAGAATCAACAGAGAAAGATTTTGCTTTTGTTCTTTGCCGTGCGAAGAAAAGACTGCCCGACGGTGTTCAAAAAATAAAAAATAAAAAAAAGAAAAGGACTGCCAGACGCCGGAGTTACTTAAAAGAGGAGACGAGTAATCACTTCTTCGTTGTTCTTCTTTATCATCCTCGACTACCCTGATTCTCTCCCTCGTCGATCTAATTTGGGGAACTGGGTTTTACATTTATTTATGAGATTTATTTTTATATTTATATTTAATTTTGGGCACCAAATAAGTCAATTAGACACCGGTCGGACCAGCCCAATCCCCAACTTGATCAAGAGTTGACGAATTACTGGCCCAATTTTTGTATTTCCACAAGAAATCGCGATTCTGGAAGGTTCTAAACAAAACGGTTCTGGTGCTGTGCTGTTTAAATTGATTTGCTGAAGTTACCGTTTGAATTGCGATTTTGATTTTTGATAGGGTAATTTACACCTAACGTCCTCAACATTTTAACTTTTAATATATTACGTTTATAACATTTAATTCTACTGTTAGGGTCCCCAATCTTTTCCAAAATTCCCAACCAGGTCTCTATAGACGGAATCTGTCAACTTTAACCGTTAGTCAACTCTTTGACCATGGGCAGTTTTGGTAAAATACAAAAAATGAATATTCTAATTAAAAAATAAAATAAATTTAAAAAATTAAAAAAAAAAAGAAAAAGGTGCGGACGGGGACTCCCCGCACCTTATTGCCCTTATAGGTGCGACTGTCGCGCCAGTTGATCTATTGGGGGCGACAAAGGCTATCGTCCCAACAGGCCCGCTGCTCTTGATTTATTTGAGCGACTTTTGTCGCTTCTATAGATGCGGACCCCTATAGCAACGACATGTCGTCTCTGTAAGTGTCATTATAGGGGCGACATGTCACAGCAAAAGGTGGTTTTGGTTTTTAAAAAAAATCTATAGGGGCGACATGTCACAGCAAAAGGGGCGACTTTGTGGCACTTATAGATCAATTTTTTTTTAAAAAAAAAGTCCAGCATTAGCCATAAATCTCCAAACCAAAGTTTGTCATCATTACATTGCAATCCCACATTTCTTGCAATTTACAAACACAAAACTAATCCTAAAAAAGATAGTCAATTAATGAAAGAAATAACTAAATTAAATCGACATCCGGCAAACCTCAGCCCACTCCAATTAATCTGTGGGACATTTGAACAAATCAAAGCTACTCTAAAATTGTTAACATCCCAGATATCCATACATAAGCATGAGTTTAACTGCATAAAGAAACACAACAATGCATACCTAATAGTGTATTGAACCCCCACATTATACCTAGCGTTTATAACAAACTTAATTAAACTAAGGAAGTATCCGAACCTCATTAACACATTGCTGATTCCTTCATCATAATGAATTACAACCCTGTGCAATAAATGGAACATATTGATTTCAGTTGCCTTAGAGTAAAAGAATCTAAGCAACACAACCTAAGATTAAAATTTCCTTATAAGGTTCTCAATTTTTTCTTAGAATTATGAACCAATAATAAATTTAGTCAGCTAAAATATTGCATTGAAATGGAAAAGTTATTTCTATCTTAAATGCTTTGCCCCAAAATAGGTAGTAATCTTAAGACAATCAAAAACCATATAGAACAAGAGATCTCATCGAGAATTAATACAAAGTGTGTGCAAAATCAGAGTAATATAAGGAAAGCCAGTCTTAATGAGGACTTGTATATATGTATGCTAGTGTTTGAGAGTGTGAGAGAGCAAAAATATAATAAATTTATATATAAGAAATGGGGAAAAACAGGGGGGGGAAAGGAAAACACGTTTTTCAATTGTTTGGAGCAATCTTAGGAAGAGATCCCAAAGAATTTCAGTAGTTTTCTTATAGAACCAATTCAACCAAAACCATAAAAATATTACAACTGATGAAACTTGATTAATCTACTACTAAGAGCACACAACAACATGAGACAACATTCGTACCCAATTGCTAGGATCAAGGTACTATCCATGCTAGCAATAGAAAAATAATGTCACATTCACCATATGGCATAACATGAAACATAAGGAACATTTCAGTATATATTACTAAACTATAGAGTAAAAAAAAACATTGAACAATTGGAAGCTTTTCCTGCAAATAGATCCTAACGATTCCAAGAGAATTGATATAAAAATTGCAATCCTTCACTAATTGACAATATACAAACTTTCACAACCACTAAAGATAATTTCTAAAAATTGATTCTTACCAAATATTGTGTATTTATATATTATGTGAGGAAATTGTTGCCATAAGAGTAAGAGACACTCCATTTTAGTAAGCCTTCCCAATTAGGACCATCTTTTGCCATTTCTAATAAAACAACTGCTACAATGAAGAGGCTTGATAACTAGTACTCAAGTTGTATTCATTCATGCTACCATTCCAAATAAAATACCAAATCCAACATAGCAGCTACTTGGTGAAATGACTCATTGCAACCAACCAGAAATCATAGAAGCGTCATTAGTTATGATGAATAAACAATATACTATGATAAAGGAGAATATATACTTAATGAAGAACATCATCATCAGCTTCTAGTAGTTTATATTGAAAGTGTTTATCCACATAAAGAACCATAAACACTGATAGTTTGGTAGAGAAGTTCAATATCAATGTGTAAATTATAAATGACATCAGATAGGTTTCTGAATAAAATACAAGCAACCAAAAACTATTTAAGAAAAGAAATACTTTATCTCTATTTTTTATACGAGTAAATACCCAGTTTCCCCTCAAGCAGATCTATGACCATGACAAATTTTAAGGAAAATTTTCAAAGGGGAGGGTGGGTTGCACAGAAACAGCAATAAACTGGCCTTTGATAATTCAAGAATCCAAAGGGAACAAAGAGAGCCTCTCTTTCAATACGTGGTGCTGGTAGTCGAAACTGAAAAGATTAGAAGAGAAGAGAAGACGAATTAAGAAAAAAAATCAGAAAAAAGAGACCAATCTGTTGTGGTTGAAGGAAAAGAGAAGAATGGCGGTTGCACATTGGCCTGTCAAATCCATGGCTCAGGTCAATAAGGAGGCCGGAAAGTTGTTTTTCCAATGCCAATAGATTATCTGAAGAAGTCACGCGAGCAGCCACCGTGAGCTAGTTCGACTTTTTCTAAGTAGGCAGCAACGACAGCCTTCTTAACTTCGGCGCCAGCGACGCGACGTGCTACAGCTGCTAAAGGATCAAGCTACTAAAGATGGGTTGGGCAAGGGTTTGCAACATTTTCAATTAGGATGAGGGGGCTTCGAATTGGGGAGAATTGGGGGTTCCAATTTGGTGGAATTGGGGTTCCAATTGGGGAAGTCCGACTTGGGGTTTTTAGAATTGGGGGAAAATTGAACATTTGTATTAAAATGGTGGGGCCCTTGTCCTACAGAGGCGCCTTATTACTTTATTGCAATGACTTTGTGTCGTTTCAATAGCACCAGCATCCTATAGGGACGATGTGACATTCCACATTTTATGGATCAAAAGTCAAAGGTTGAATAGTGAAGTCAATGTCAAAATTTAATTATTTGGGTCGAAGTCCAACTAATCAAAAGGGTTTAAGTTGAAGAATTAATAGTTGAAGGATTTACAGTTAAATAAGATTTGTTAAGGACCAACTTAAATTAGTTACTAAAGTTGAGGGACTTTGACCCAAATAA
>CAVNYN010276922.1:0-12113 GCA_963692815.1 Nyctanthes arbor-tristis
AAGACGCTTTCTAGAGCACGTCTGTATAAAGGACCAACATAAAAAAACATCTAATAAAATAAAATATTCCAAAAATAAAATTGTACTGCAAGGTTCACGAATGCAATTGAAGAAAAAAAGTCTACTGAAATATTCACCAGATTTGCCAAGAAACATGTGGCCTAATGGCATCTAAGTATGTTTCTACATCTCTTACTAGCGTTCAATTCCCTTTCGCTAAAATCCCCCCTTGTAATATTCAAAAAAAGATGTAAGTAGGAAATATTTAAAAAAACAAACTGTAGAATTGTATATATATATGGTTCAAGCTCCTGGTATTGACGATGACATGTGCGAACGTTTGAGAGTTAAGGAAGGATTAACGCCAGAGTGGAGCAGTGGAGGCGATCGAGTCATATATGGATGGAATTATGTTGATCGAGTCACACCGATTAGTCTCGTCAAGGTGGAGAGATCGGAATTAATCGAGTCACACAAAGCTGAAGCTGGTGGTCGAGTTGTGTTTGAGCTACACAGATGTTGCGGTTGTGGTAATTGAGTCACGTATACAGAATAAGACATCCGTTGGTACTAGTTATTGGTTGTCAACATAACGACCAACCAAAAAATTAGTTATTAAGGCTAGGAGAATATTCCCCAAAATTTACCAAAGATTGGCCAAAGATATACAAAGATTTACTTGTCGTCGTCAAGAAGATATGCAATGATTACAAAATATTCTCTGGTCCCATCAAATATTCTCTTGTCCCCACGTAATATTCTCTTGACCCCGCTAAATTTGGCTATAAAAAGACAAAGTCTTTGCCTTTCATTTCCACACCAACAAACCTCTCTCTCTCTCTCTCTCTCTCTCTCTCTCTCTCTTACGTTTACAAATTATGTCTTACCCCTTTCTACTTTGACTTATAGCCACTTTGGTTCTCTGACTTTCAAATACATCCTTTATATGCGGAAAAAGCAAATTAAAGAAGAATTTAACCACACAAAGTAATCCCGATTAGGAATTTAATGTGAGTGATCTTTACACTGTCCTATATGTGTTATTTGAATATGCTTGTAAGAAATATCTGAAAAATATCCATGTGTTACACGTTCTTTGATTCATGATGTGATGGTGCTGTTATGTGAGCAAATTCACATATGTAATATATGATGATGTTGTTATTATTCAAGAAATACTCTAATGTCAAGTATTATTCATGATGAATCATGATAAGATAAGTTATGCTATGTTATGTAAGCTATGTGATTCAGTTTATGTTATACATAGCAATTAAAGTACAAGTGCATTTTTTAGAAAATGAATTATATCTATATCTTCCCCATCAATTTCAAAACAGAATTATGTTCGGTATGTGCCAAGACACTTTTTAGGGTTGTGGAGACTACAAAAGTAGTCGATGATCAAACCTTCAGGATCAGTTATGGTTTGGTGAGGCACCTAGGTGACCTACGATCAAACCTCATGTCATGTTATAACCGAACCAGTTATATTGAGCGCTCGGGGTAAGACATGTCTATAATGTAATTCGGGTCCAAACTCACATTTTTAAAAGAAAAACTTGCATGTGTAAGGGTTTCTCACTGAACATTCCATATTCATGTTTTCCATGTTTTCAAAATTTTAGGTACTTGGATCTATATGAGTTGAGCTCTCGGGAAGCCTCGGGGGCAGGTGTCTACATGCCAATGTTATCGAGTCAAGACCTAAGGGGAATCACCGGCCTCGTCACTGCTAACCGTGGACATTGAATGATGGACAATAATGGACATTAAAATAAAACCTATGCTGGACATTTGCTAACTGTTGGATGAACACTAAAGCTCTGTGACGTGGATTTATGGACTTAAGTTGCAAATATAAAATGAATTAAGTCACCAACTTTAAAAGTTCTAAAATGAGAAATAATACACATTAATAATCACTATAACTTAACCCTTACAAAGAGGAGCAAGCAAGAGCATATCACGGCCGGGGCGTTACAAGTGGTTTCAAAACAGGTAACTCATGGCCACCTTCATTACAAATGGTATCAAAGCAACACGGTCCCCTCGCTAACATGGCATACATCCGTCCTGAGATTTCTTAAAGAGCTTTGTAAGTTGTGTTTATGATTTATGTGAAATTCGATTGTTAATTTCGTGTTTATCTAGAATGATAAGTTATAGCACAATTTATGAACCATGGCAAACTATTAAGTTTATTTTGATAAACTTTTATGCGGAAAGCAACTCAAAGAAAGAAATAATGTTAGAAAGTTAGTATATCATGTTCTTAATTACTACATCAAAACTATGTACTACGGGAAATAAATAGGAATTCCCATGAATGAAATTGTATAAGGGTAAAGCTTAGCATTTAATTTATTTTTATCTATGGCATGTAACTTCTTATTAGTAATATAACCCCTCCTTATTAATCTTTATAATATTTTGTAATGATGACTATGATGAAGTAATGAAATGTGTATGAATGATATTATTGTATTATATATCTTTGGAAAAGAACTACTGAAGAAGTTTAATATCTGTACTAATTCAAATTTGGAGCACAAAATTTAAGGTACTACACTATAGTTATTAAAAATGTATCGATACTTCTGAGTTTATTGATAAAACAGAATGCTATATAACTAATCAGAAGTATCGATACACCTTTCTGTTTCAATAAAACAAAGAATGTTGTGGCCAATTAAAAGTATCGATACACTTTCCAGTACCGATAAAATAGAGAATAAGATGGCAAACTAAAAGTATTGGTATTCCTACGAGTATCGATAAAAATGGCAACGTGACCCGCATAATCTATAAGCTCCCATTTCATGTTTTTAAAAGAAATAGCAATGAACAAAGTAAGCAATAACCACATCTTTCTTAACTATTATGTGCCATCAGTAAATTAGAATAATTGGTGTGTTGGAATTAGGATAATTGGTGCTCCAATCACATGAATCTTTATCTTCACCTTGTTGGCTTTTCTCTTTATTTTTTGCACTGCTCAAACTTGAAGTTTCGCACGGGTAATGCCTTTATCTTGTATTAAACAGCATTGAAAGGTTTCATTTTCACTTGACTTGTTATTCCCATCTGCATATCTCAAGTTTTAGTATCTCAACATGTTTCATATATGTACCAAAAGAAAAAAAATTATAATATGAATGAATGAAGAAGAACCAATCATGTTCAGTTTTAATTATATAAGAATAATTATCTATCAAGTGGAAGTGCAAAAGAAAATAATGTTATACTTTCTGAAATTAGAATTTTATTAAGATTATAATTCATTGCTTATGCTTTGTTTGTATTTGCTTATATTAAATTAAGTATAATGAAAGGAATGTACAAATTTAAATTTCTCTCCTTATGCCATGTTTGTCTTTACTTTTTAAATAAGTATGACAAAAGAAATGAAAGATTAACTATGGGTCTCCAAATTAATTCTGGTATGGCCATATGTATGTTCTTTAATTTAAACTAGATGATAATTGAGCCTCTAAAGTTCGGCGAGTCTAACTATACAAAGGTTTATAAAGGTTGCTAATTTTAATGTAGTCCCTGGAATTAATGGCAACATCATAATGACATACAAATTTTTGGGAATCGACTTCTGTCATGTGTTAAACATGTGGAAAAAAAATACTATAAGGGGGTAATATTGAAAAAAAATGATCTAATTAAAGATTATTTTGAAGTTGAGAGAGATTCTATAAAATAATGTGATCAGAATCTGAAGTAACGTCAAATGTATAAATTAGATGTAATTTAAAATCTCCATGCCATGTGTTGATTTAGTATATGCTGGTTTATGTTCAAAACTTTAGATAACACGATACACCATTTTTACCTCTGAGAAAGTTTTATCATGAGAGCTAAGATGTCTATTACCCTAAGATATTTTATGAACCATGTTGTGAAAGCTTTAAAACGCTTCTTTTATAAGATGTAACATAGATGATTCATAGTAATTTTGAGGATGAAATTATTTTAAGGGGGCAGTTTGTAACGACCCACCAAAAAATTACTCATTAAGGCTGGGAGAATATTCCCCAAAATTACCAAAGATATACAAAGATTTACTTATCGTCGTCCAGAAGATATGCAATGATTACAAAATATTCTCTAGTCCCGTCAAATATTCTTGTCCCCATGTAATATTCTCTAGACTCCATTAGTGGACCCCTAAATTTGGCTATAAAAAGACAAAGTCTTTGCCTTTCATTTCCACACCAACAATCCTCCTCTCTCTCTCTCTCTCTCTCTCTCTCTCTCACGTCTACAAATTATATCTTAGCCCTTTCTACTTTCACTTATAGCCACTTTGGTTCTCTGACTTTCGAATACATCCTTTATACGCGGAAAAAGCAAATGAAAGAAGAATTTAACCACGCAAAGTAATCCCGATTAGGGATTTAATGTGAGTGATCTTTACACTGTTCTATATGTGTTATTTGAATATGCTTGTAAGAAATATCTGAAAAATATCCATGTGTTACATGTTCTTTGATTCATGATGTGATGGTGCTATTATATGAGCAAATTCACATGTGGTAATATATGATGATGTTGTTATTATTCAAGAAATACTCTAATGTCAAGTATTATTCATGATGAACTATGATGAGATAAGTTATGCTATGTTATGTAAGCTATGTGATTCAGTTTATGTTATACATAGCAATTAAAGTACAAGTGCATTTTTCAAAAAATGAATTACATCTAGATCTTCCCCATCAGTTTCAGAACAGAATTATGTTCAATATGTGCCAAGGCACTTTTTAGGGTTGTGGAAGACTACAAAGGTAGTCGATGATCAAATCTTCAGAATCGGTTATGATTTGGTGAGGCACCTAGGTGACCTACGATCAAACCTCATGTCATGTTATAACCGAACCAGTTATATTGAGCACTCGGGGTAAGACAAGTCTATGATATAATTCGGGCCCAAACTCACGTTTTTAAAAGAAAAACTTGCATGTGTAAAGGTTTCTCACTGAATATTCCATATTCATGTTTTCCATGTTTTCAAAATTTTAGGTATTTGGATCTATATGAGTTGAGCTCTCGGGAAGCATCGGGGGTGGGTGTCTACATGCCAATGTTATCGAGTCAAGACCTAAGGGGAAATCACCGGCCTCGTCACTGCTAACCGTGGACATTGAATGATGGACAATAATGGACATTAAAATAAAACCTATGCTGGACCTTTGCTAACTCTTGAATGAACACTGAAACTCTGTGACGCGGTTTTATGGACTTAAGTTGCAAATATAAAATGAATTAAGTCACTAAACTTTAACAGTTCTAAAATGAGAAATAATACACATTAATAATCACTACAACTTAACCTTTACAAAGAGGAGTAAGCAAGAGTAGATCACGGCCGGGGCGTTACAAGTGATTTCAAAGCAGGTAACTCATGGCTAGGTCATTACAGTCAAGATGTGCCATTATTTAAAGATTTTGAGTCAAGGTTAAGATATCGAGTATTGACTCAAAATTATTATATGTCAAAGTTGAAGGACTTGTAGAGAAAAAAGAACTAACTAAATTTCTAGAGTAGAAGACAAGAATAAGTCTTATTGTGGAAGAAAAGAAGGGTTTAATTAGGAAAAGATGATCAAGAAAGATTTAGCAACTCGGGAAATTATTGTATTATAAATATGGAACTATTTTGGGCAATAGAAGCAACCAAAATAATTGAAGCAGTAGCCGATTGAAAGGAAAAGAAAGAGAGAGGGAAAAAGGAAAAAGGAGAAAAGGCGCGTGCCTTCGAGCAGGCGTGTGATGCATGTGAGTGAAATTTGGTGTACTTTTGTCAAGACAAATTGCACATGGGCAGTAACTGGGATTTGACTACCATGGTCAATGTGTAGTCGACCAGGTTATTGAAGAAATTAGAGTGATTGAAAGAAAACAGTACAGAAGAGGTGTTGCTTACATTGTTCTTTGACTGCTCTAATTTTGGTTAGGAGGAGATTGTGAGGGTGAGGAAATAATTGTATTGAGATTATTTTATCAATAAAAAATATATTCCGCATTTAGTTTTGAATTTGTATTTTCACTCTTTCGTGTTCCGTATGTGTTTCCGCTGTGTGATTTGAAAAGGAAAAAAGGTAATTATTTCCCAACGGTGGTGTTAGAGAGGTGTTTAGATGGGGTCATTTTAACACAGTTACCTATCCCAATCAACCTGAAGGGAAAATCCCAGGTCCGCTTATATCCACTGAAAAAGATGGAGGTGTGGAGCCGAGTTGACCCTCACCAATCTGAAAGAGCTTCACAGAAAGATGAAGGCTAAAACTCCAATGACTATGGTAGTTAATATTGACCCATCATTTATTTATAGATTCATTGTCAAAGAATTATTTTTTTTACATTGTATGGGTTGCTTTCAAAATCATATTATGCTTTAGAAACTGTTTTTTTTGCTTAGAATTGGGTTTCGATTTGTACTAGTTAAGTAAAGGCTAGAAGAATAAATGGAGCAATGCTCAATTGGTTTGCGTATGCAAGTGTCTAGGACATTTAATTTACTATGCTATTGTAAAGTCTGGAACTTCATTTATTAATAGATTATTATTAAGTCACAGATTTTTTTTTCCATCTGTTTGAGCCATTGATCATGGAAGCTTCGTTTATCATATATATCTTCGGATATGTTTAATCAATTCACGTTTGGTCATCTCTCTTGTTACTTACAACACAATGGATATCCTATGGTTATTTTAATAATGACGGTTATGAATGAGAACTCAGAATTTATTTATTTGTTTATTATCGTTTTGAAGCTGTTAGCGACACTGTAGATTTGAGGAAGATAATTGGATCGTTGCATAAGCTTTTTTCCCGTTTCTTTCTCATATAGAATATTATTCTAGTTGTAGTTATAAAATTAACCATATGGTCAGACTCAAAGTGGTACTCTAGTTAAGCGATTGCTAAAATTAACTTACACGTGTCATTTAGTGATTATTAAAATTATATTTTCTTACCTATGTGGATAGCTAAAATTAGCACGACCATTGTGTATGAATAATAATCTAATGCTAGATTTATGTTGGTGCCAGACGCTTATGTGCGTATCAAATGCATACCAGTAGCACATAAGAGCCTGACACGTCTGGTGGCATTAAGCCACCAAACGTTTAACATTCAAAAGTTTTCACATTATGGATATGCTCTAAAATAAAATTGTGTACATGTACCACAATTCTTATCTATATATTAAGATCTCGATACCTTTTATACTGCGGATGCCTAGATGCGCAAGAACAATTGAGTATTGCTCATTTTATTCTTCCAGCCTTAGTTAACTAGCATAAAGCAAGACCTATTTCTAAGCAAAAAATTGTTTCTAACTCACAACCCTGACCTTAAAAGCAACCCATACAATATAAAAAAAAAAATAATTCACTGACAATGTAATCGATCAATAAATGGAGGTCCAAAAATACAATACCATGGTAAATTAGTTGTCCTAAATGCTTGTGTGTACAAGTTTATTAATCGAAGAAAATTTTTGTTTTTCATACCTCTAGCCCTTACTTAACCAGTACAAATAGAAATCCAAATCAAAGCAAAGAATAGTTTACAACTCCAAATCCTGAGCAATGCAATTGAAAGACAAAATAAGCTCAATGTTCAAGGATGGGTATTGTTGATTGATACAACTCCTAGAGTCCCAAAAAGAGAAGAAAAAAAATCATAGTTATCTTCCACTAGCAACAAACATATTCAATTTCAAGTCATCAAAATATCAATTCTAAATTTGTCAAGGAAGAGAATTGAAGTTATTTAAACTAATTAAGGAATAGTCCAAGCATTACATTCTTTACCAGAAACAAAAAGAAGGCTACAAAAAACAACATGAATAAAACTCGATGGATTAGAAATTTAAAGTAGAAAATAAATCAATGGTAGTTGAATTAAAACGAAGCAGAAGTATATATAAAAGGCACCTCCTTTTCTCAACATTTCCTCTTTATTTCATCGATCATAATATCTCTGTATCATTTGGATAGCTTCTTCTGTTTTCTTTAGCTGATTCCTGAATCCTGGGAGATGAATCCATTTTATGTAGAAGCAGATCAACTAAAAGCTAGTTTCTTATATGAATTCTGTTAAAATCCATAAGGACTCAAATGAATTTGCAACAGCAAATGATGGAAATCAAATTTCTGGTACAAAAATGAGGAGAGTTTACACAGGTCCAAATCTTGTATATAACAGATAAGTAGCAAGTTTTTTTTTTCTTTTCTGATTTTTTCTTTTCTTTAATTCCCTCATATTTTCACCTTCACTCATGAAGAGAAACTGGATCGTGTTGTAGATCACGCCATTCAACAGAGCTAGGAAGAAGTTAGGATTATTCTTAAAAAAGTACTTGGAAGAAGAAGAAGAAGAACCACCAATTCTAAGGAACCCAGGGCCAGGGCTGGGTTCCTAATGCCAGCTGGTCTCCAATAGGATGCTGACACCTCACCTGGCACAGGTGAGGTGTCAACGTGTGATTGGGGACCGGGCTCCATAAGGAACCCGGCCTTGTTTCCATTGCCGGACCGGGAGAAGAACACTTTCTAACAAAAAAAGGCTTTACAATAGTAAAATAACCTCAAGGAAATGTTGAACGTGGTAATGTTGAAGGAATAACGTCACCTATTTGAAGAAATTAGTAGTTGAAATTTCAAAAAGCCTTTAAATTAAATTTCTAAATGTCATGCTTATATCAAAATTTAAATTTGTTGCATTGAGTGCAATAACAATAACAATAACAAGAATAATAATAATAATAATATAGTAATTTTTTTCTTTTTTTGGGAAATCAACCTACACACCTAGAAAAGCCAAATACAACTTTAGATGTCATGCAAGATAAAGGACTATCCAAATAGAATTTTGTAGTATTTTGCAGAATTTTGGGGAAAGAAAAGATCATCTTGGCTCATTCTAATACGCCCAATGTGAATCAATGATGCACTTACATATATAACTAGAATCCTCTAAGGCATCTATTAAATTCTTTACCGTGAAATCTTACGAAACCATTCTGCCAAACCTATCTCACTAACCATACAGTGCACCATCATACTCAAAGTTAATAGTATTACAACCAAAAAGAATGGCTAAAATATCATAATCAAGTAAACCAATTACAGATCTCAACACAGAAATGATACCAGATGCAAGACAAAAATATAACTTAAAATGGAATCAGGGATGGAGCAGCCTGGGAACTGCCTGCACTCGGCACTGGATCTCGATAGTGGTTATTTTAGTGATAGCACTTAAGGGGCAGCCAGTTCTGAAGGAAAGAATAAAACCATAACAAATTCAAAGATCACAAAATCTTAGTGCACAAGTAAGACTGCCATAAAGAAAGAAAAACTTATAATCATTTTCCTGGCAACTAGGAGAAAAGTAATGGCGATGAAGTTGAATCTTAGAATTGGATCAAATTTCTAAGATTCAAATTGATGACTTTTGATCAAATTTGATCAAAACTTAGTTAGCTTTTCTTGTTTCTTAATTAATATAATAATAAATTTGAAGTATTAACAATCAAATTGCTATTGTATTTCTAAGTAAAGAAACCAAACACTCCTCCATAGTAGGGGAACAACGATCGTAGTCTCTTGTAATTTTTAGCACCAAAGTGCACTATGAAAAGCAACTGAAAGCGTAAAATGAAATAAGAAAACCTATGGAAAGGGCAAAAGAAATCCCAACTAAGAGAGCTTCTTCATCCTTTTCCTTTTTTTTCGTGGTGATTATTTGTTCGATCTACACAATAGACTACAAAGAAGTAATTTGAAATTTATGAATGTTGATGTTAACTATTTGAATAAGTGTAAGAGGAATATTACATTAATGCTATAATGGCTCTACATTCCCAGATCGGAAGAGTATTTTATTGTTATCAAAAACCAAGTTATCAAGGATTCTCATTAGTATAAGTGTCTATACTTCTGAGGTAGCAATCCCTTCAATTCAAGTCATGTGGTAAATCACCCACGGAAAAACCATTTGTTTTAGTTTAACAAATGATTATTTAACAAGAATCCCCATCTGCTCACTGAGATAAATATTTGGAACCACCAATGTTTACCTTATGATTGGTTTCTTGTAGTGATTCTGCACTCATTGGCCAAGTTAATTGTGTTTCATCATCTTGCCAGGCACCAAATTTAGCAAACTTCGAATATCCAATCACTGATATTTGAGTTTCATAGTCATTGGTCTTACTTTACCAGGTTGCTAGCTAGTAAATTGAACAAAAATAGAAAATAAAATATGCACTTAAATACATTACCAAATCCTATTAAGACCATACGCTAACACATACATATATCATTCAAAATGGAACAAAATACACAACTTTTTCAGCCTAGAACCTATACATTATGACTTATTCAACTGAAAGAGAATCAAGTGAGAAAATCTTGAAGAATTCAATCTAAAATGTTTTAAGAACTATTAGCCACTGACAGCCTTAAATGGAAAACCATGACTTTATTCCAATCTCTTTTGATAGCTTGATACACTAATGAGTTCAAATGTCAATACCAACCCACCATAACTGAAATATTGACAATAATTCTCAGCAAAATACTTTCTCAGCTAGACAATATCGAATTGTCTAAAGAAAAATAGCACAATTATTTAGAATTTATCAGCATTATAACTGTACAAAACATAGAGAATCTGATACTTAAGTAGTCAAATGAAACTAAATATGTGCCAGGGATTTTTTTTTTTTTTTTGAAAGTTCAATTACAAATATGTATTATAACAGCACAAATGTGCATAAATATTTATCCTACTAAAACACAATGACAAGAAAATCAACAATACAAACCCACATATAGTGGCAATACACATTACAATATATAAAATGTAGAAAATATAAATATCCCATATGGGGGAATATGTGCCAAGGAAAGTTGCAAACTAAAGAAAATTATAAGATTCTACATCTTTTCACTGCAAATTATGCTGAGGAAAAAATTTCTATGATGTCTTTTTTTCTTTTGGCTTAAGTTTTTGCAACTGTCTATTTCAATTCTAATCATTTTCTCTAAGTGGATACAGGAGTAGATGAGACTTCACTAATATTCTTAAATAATAAATTTGTCATATTTAACACATTTTAGTAAGCAGCTAAAGCTTTGAATGCTATACTTCTTAATCAAAAATAAATGGGATGCTCAAAAATCATCCTATGAATAAGGGTAATAACATACATATATCTCATTCATACTTCAAACATCATAAATAAGAAGGTTGCTCCAAATTAACAACACGACAAGTTGTTTATTATTGATGATTCCATAAACCATAGCAATTAACTAATTAACAAATTAATTATAAAATTTAATAGATTAAAAAATCCTTTCTTCACTGATATATATCAGTATATGTTGATACTATGTGTTATGAATGCCATTAGTAATAATCATTAACAAATGAAATAAAAAGAGCACAGATCATGGAATTGGATAAAGGGAGTAGATAATTTGGCAAATTCAACATCATCCCCCAAAGCACCCAACAAATAGTCCTAATTAAAAATTCAAGAAAGGCAAGGAGAAAAACAGAAAATTAAGGGTAAAACTAAGGAACGAAAATTACCTACAGTGGTCTTGGGAAGAGTAAACACAGTCACACTGGGTACAAACGCTATGGTGTTGCTGAACCGAAATCCACCAGATGGCCTCTACTTCGATTCGACGGTGATGGCTCTTCCCTATATGGTTGTGCGATTGAGGTCATGTGGTGCCTTTTGCTAGGCGAATAGTGAAGGAACAAGGTCAGTATGGAAGAAAGAAGAGGCGATTCCATAGATTTTGGGGAGGGAAAGAGAGATTTTGGTTCGTTTGGCCAAAAAAAAAAGACGCGATTCCATAGATTTTGGGGAGGGAAAGAGAGATTTTTGGTTGTTTGGCCAAAATTTGGGTCAGGGATGCGCGAGATCGGATTTGAAGACGTAATGACATACGGCGCCTCAACTATGTGTGTTTTCTAGTCCAACCGGGGTGAAAACCCTCCCAATGGTCGTGGATTATTTAAGGGTTAATTTGACAAATTGTCCTCAACCTTTGGGTTAAGAATCGGTA
>CAVNYN010276923.1:0-21014 GCA_963692815.1 Nyctanthes arbor-tristis
CTCAGAATTTTCAATTCAGAGTGATTCTTGATGATTGTATATGTAGAGGATGGTGCAATGTATTTAGCGGGGACTCCATATTATTTGAATAATATTATCAAGATCCCATGAAGTCTGGAAGATTCACAACTTTTAGTTATGATGGGTTTTGATTTGTTGATTTTATTTTTTTTTTATTTGTTAATTATTCATGTAATTTATTTTCAAATATACACTGGTGTATTTGTGTAGTACTTGTGTGTATTTAAGCAATTTTTACACCCAATCACCAATTTTTTATTAGCCAAGTGTATATTTCAATTGGCATTCCATTTTACACCCAATCACCTAAAAGCACTAAAAAATTTTTTTGCCAACTTGACTCGTGAACAAACCCGCGCCTAAACCCATAAACCCTCTTGCACACCAGCAGGTTTAACGCAAGCCGTGTCCAAACCTGCTAACCCATGAATAAATTTCTTTTCAATAATGCAAAGAGGAGATTCAAACCTTGAACCTGGGGGTTGGGGGTAAAGTTCAAACCACCAGGCTATTGCATATTCTTGTTAATGTGTTGCCCAAAAATATATATAAAGTATCTTCTAGTAATTTTGTTAATTTAAGATGATGAATTTTCTTTTTTAAGCATCGGACTTATATATAATTATTATTTTACTAAACTTTATTATATTAAACATGTCATTTATACTCTAAGTGTGTCATTAATATAATGTTTTGCCCCTAGTTTTCTACATTATATATTCATTCTTAATTAATACTAAAAATAATAAAAGGGGGTTTACTAAAATTTATTGGATTCTATTTAGCAAGAATGGGATTTATGTGAATTTTTTAAAGCTAATAAAATTAACAAATTTTTTTTTTTTTTTTTTTTACAACCATTGCTTTAAACATTACCCACAAAATAATCAATAAGAGATTAAAGTTTTTTTTTGTTTTATATATATTTTGTTTCATTGGGTATACCACATTAGCATTAATATTTATTTCATATTATATATATGTTTTTTACAAATGAATCACCGAATATTATTCGAGTGCATGGAATCGGTCTTTTCATAAGACAAGTGTACAGGTCATACATGCAAACGTAGCAAAAGGAAATGATTATATATGTGTACACATGCCACACATGTCCAGCAATAGTTGGGGGACGATACTTAACTACTCAATACCTTTTGAATTTCGTAACTACAACTGTTGTTATGCATACTAAGATTCTATATTTGACGTTTATTTCCATTATTTGACGTTTATTTCCGTTCCATGCCAATCTGTGTCCTTTGTGGAGATTATTCGTGTTTGTTGTTGATTTTCTTTTTCTTTTTTTTTTTCTAGCTTTAGTTTGTACTTCTAATTACGGATAAAAAAATATAAATCATTTTCTATTTCATATCTAAGGGTTGTTGATTGTTAATAACACTTTTAAATTTTTTGTAATGTTTTTAAATTTAGAACAAAATTTTACTTGCAATAATATCAATTAACATATCTTCCAGTTTGCAAAAAAAAGTTAACTTAACTTCTATATATTTTTTGTAGTGAAATTAATGTATATTTATTATAGAACTTTGTTCATATTAAAACATATTAATAAAGTAATTGGATGAATTATTATCGTAATTAAAAAATAAGGTTTTAATTATCAATATTTAGCATAATAAAGAAAGAAAAATTTCAAGATTCTACAAAGCAGAATTAAAATATATTTTTAAGCAGATTTCCAATGGAAATTGATATTTTCCATCGGAAATTTTAGATGGAACTTCAAGTCCGTCAGAAACATCTGACATTATTCACTTTCTGTTGGAAATTCTGATGACATCCACTAGGTCATCAGAGATTTTTGATGGCTTCCATTGTTGTCGGAACTTTCTGACGGCCTAGTGGATGTCGTTGGAAATTTCCGACGGAATTTGTTTCCGTCGGTAATTTCCGACACTCCGACTGTCCCGTCAAACATTTCCGACGAACGTCACAAATGGGCCAGTTTTTAGTAGTGATGTATACATCATTACATGACATCATTTTGCTGAATTGGATATCCAAATATATACAAGTTTTATTGCAGTGGCTCTATGTAATGGAGATGTGTATGATTTCAGTAGGTTGCCTGTCTATTATAAGTGGTACCCTAATTAATATTCAATTTGTATTAACTAGAATCCATACATAATAAAGATGAAAAATGAGAAATTAAGAAAGATGAAAAATGAATAATATCACCAATATTGCTTTAATTTTTCTAATTGAAGAAGTTGCACCTAGTTTGTTCTATCAAGTATATATATCTATTCTCTGTAGAAGGTCCTGAAAATGATCTGGCACTAGATGTATGACAGCATAACCATTATTTAGTACTAGATTGGAACTAGGTTTGGCCTTTCCGATTGGTTAAATGATTGAACGATTGATTGATCATTCAAAACTTTCAGACTGTTGAGTATTCCATTTTCTTATTGATAATGGTATGAGTAAAAAATGCTGATAGAGTTGACTTGGAATCATAGGATATAAATTGTAAATCACTCTGCTTGTCATCCTCTTCAATGTTTGGTATATTGTAGAAATTAGAATTTAACAAAACATATAACCAAGGAGAGGCAAACAATTTACCCCTTCCCACATTTATAAGTATTTGAATTCTAAACATTAACACTAGAATTTCAAAAGAAAGATTCACCTTTTCCTTTTACTCAACAGACCTAAAGTTATGATTCCTAAGCTGTAAATCGAACATAAAATCCCCATGAAACCACAACTGATTCCACATAACATTTCAAAGAACCCAAATTAACCATGAATTTGAGCAAGATACATTAGCAATGAAAACTCAAGACTTCAACCACATTAATACTGCTAAAACCAAGAAAGAGAAAGATACCTAAGTGCAAATATCAACTCTTTAGACATCAACAATAAAAACAAAAACCCCAAAAAAAATGAATCCTCTGAGAGTTTTAATAATCTAACTAACAGATAGCAGCCCATAATCTAATCGACAAACTAAATCATCTGGCAAAACCCTCCAAGGGAAAAAAAAGGCCTACATGAAAAAGGAATTGAAACCTAGGCGATGGAATAGACGCAATCCTCAAGAGAAATCATGAAATGGGATATATAAAAAGCTGAAAACCCACCTGAAATCGAACCAAATAGATGTGGCAGTGAGAAGTGGAGTCTCAATGGAGAAGACTCAACACTAAGGAGTGGCAAAAACAGTAACGAAATCGAAATCCAACAAATAAGCAGAAATGTCGGAGATATGCTGCAATCAAATTTTACATAGAGGGGGAGAGGTGATAGAGAGAACCCAATGGTTAGAATGGGAAAGAAATGAGCGACCAAAGGTAGAAGAGGAGAGAAGTGAAAGGGAGATGGCAGAAGAAAGAGTAAAAATTAACAAGGAAAAAAAAAAGAAAAATAAAAAATGTAAAAGACCAAAAAGGGCATTATTTTGGGCGGGAAAATGACAAGCTTCGCTAGAAGCTCAATAGCTTTAATAGTTTATACAGATATATAGGTCTCATTTATTGTTTACTCCAATTTCATATGTGAAACTGAAGCAAGTGAACTATTTAGTTAGTTGCTCATGTTTCATGTATAGGAAACATGTAAAGGGTCTTTAGACATTTAAAAAAATATATATCATTTAAAAATTAAAAAATCACATATAAAAATGATAAATAAAAATATTAAAAAGTCATATAGCATTCATATTCATATAGCCTTCTAAAATATGGAGGCCATCAATGAGTATTTTCTTAATTTGATGTAGCCACGCATAGAAAAAATGACAGGTCACACATGGTCTTTAGTGTCTTTTCACCAATCCGACTATGAAAAGAACGTCTTCCCCTATATGGAGAGTACGTTCTTAGTTGGCACTGATGTGGCAAGAAAAATGAGGCCATCTAAGGAAAAAAAATGGCTGATCAATTCTTCTCCCATTTTAAAGTTGCCCCCACCACGTAAAACAATGTGAAATCCCACAATACCCAAACCCCAACCCAAAAGTCAAAATGTCGTCCCCCCTTCTGCAAATCAAGCTCTCCCCTCTTACCCCAACCCAAATTCCGGCCGTTGATCTCTGTGCACAACAGCTGGATAGCACGCTTACATTCCATGCTTTATTAGCCTCTGACAAAAAGAAAATCCAAACTCCTATGAAGAAACCCCCAGATGATTTAAGTTGACCGAATCGAGAATTGGAGGTGGTCGGTGAAGCTTGCCTCCAGTCACCACTGCCGCAGTCCAACTCCGCCATTCGCAAGATGCCTCCAAGATCTCTGCCCTCTTTCTTTCAAACTATAGGTATGGATACACCTTTTTGTTTTCTTTTGGTTTTTATTTGGTTGGGGGATTATGTAAACTAGTTGCACTCTCGTGCATTGTACGGACATATATTTCATTATCAAACTAACAAATGTATTACAACACGTTACAAAATTTGAAATACTTTCTTATATGTAACATTTGTCTTTTTATTTGTTGGTTTGATATAATGATATCAAACAAAATATGAAGTTTAGTTCTATTTGTCGTCTACTTCTTTCAAGAGTCAAGAAAATATGAAGTTTTTGATTTTTCTATTTTCTCAAGTTCAGTTCAAGTAAAGCATTAAAATTTTAATTCCTCCTATTCCTCTCACATCAAAATAACAAAATTTCCATAAACCTATCACATTTAAATAAAAATTATATAAAAAATAATTCTTTAATCAACAAAAATTAATTATATCAAACATAATTATGCCTCTTCAGCTGAATTACTTCTCAATGATACCTACCGGCGATATATTCATAGAGACAGAATTCTTGGGGGAGTAGTTTTTCTCTATTCAGCTACTACACTCATTTACAAATGAAGGATTTAACCAAAAGCTAAAAATAGAATCCTCAGCTGCATTCTCCTTGTGCTTATTCTCTTTTTGATCCTTTGAGGCAACTCTATTGTGATAACTATGAAACAAAGAATTAACACTCAAAATGAGTGTATAAGATCATTGACAATTGGGAAGTGATACAACTATATAGCGAGCAAGGTTGGCTCTAAAAACACTATGTAGAAAAAAGAGTAACGAAAAAAATAAATACTCATCGAAAGAAACAAGATAAAGAGTCAAACTAAAGAGTATTTTTGGAGTGTGTAAAAGCTTTAAAATACATGATATGATATAATACCATATGAAAGAGTATTTTTTTAAGTGTGTAAAAAAATTAAAATATGTAATGGAGTTCCTGTACTGTGTTAGAATAGATATAATAAGATTTGAATTCTATAATTTTAACGTGTTTATTTATGTTGCATATAAATTCATCAACTCCATAAGATTGTTTTGGACCTCAAATTTTTGTCAAATGTTAATCGAATCTATCATTCACATGACCAAAGAAATAAAAGTAAAGAAAAGATAAATATGACAAAATGGGAGTTTCAAGCCAATGCACGATCATCCCTCCATAGTAATCAATACTTCACCATCAACTTCTCTCATAAATCTTAATCATACTCAACTTTCAGTGAGTCCAATACTTAATTAAATATTTTGTCACGAAACTCTGAAGGAAAATTATGAGATATGTAAGATCATTGAAGAATCATTTCTTGTTTAATCTTCCCCCAATTCATTGCTTATAAGTTATGACTCCTTTGATGGCAATCACTAGATATAAAAAAACAAGGTATTTTTGTATCAAACTAAAAATAGAGTAGCAGAAATATTTATCCTATTCTCTAAACCCCCTTTTTAAAGTAGAATCACATTACTAACTTATTTCTTACTTGCATGCTTCTGTCTTCGTAAATCTAACAGAGTGCCTCTAGTAGGGCTGCAGAATGGGAAAATTTTATGTCGCCACACCCAAAATCTTCTCTGAAGGAAAATGTGGAAGATGTTTAATGCAACTTGAAAATATGGAAGGTCCAAAAAATTGTCCTTTTAAATTTTTATAGTTTATCTCCCCTCTTTTCCTATCTACTAAATATGCCAATAATTGTTATATACATATTCCACTACTTTCCCAATCCAAAGTGCTTTTAGAGCATGTTATGTGCATTGGAATGGATTGGGGGTCATCTAGAGGCGGGATATCAAAAACTTTGTGTATCCCACATTTCGTTCTCCTTTTTTCTCACTTCTCATTTATTTTCTCTACTTTTCTGACATTCCTTTCAAAACCACCCATCCTACTTTCCATACTCCGTCACTTCTTGTAATTTTTTTCCCCTCACTTTTCATTAAATCAAGCACCTATAAGAGGTATTGTTATAACACTTTCCAGAGTTATAACAATAACTTGACTGGCAAAAATGAATAGATCCCATATTTCATTCTTTTTAATTGGTTTTAGAGAAACAGAGAGATTAAATGTGTGAAAAAACTAAAAATTAATATGGATGTTGCAGTTAAAGAATGAATCAACAACTTTGGAGTAGGTGTGATATGTTGGGATGAGAAAGGAGGGTTGGTAGAATGTCAATGCCATTCTGTTTCAGGTTGCTGCGAGCCTCATATTGGGGAGTACATTGCTGTATAAAACGGGGCTAAATTAGCAATGGAGTTTAATGGACTTGTTGATATGATAGAGTTGGATGCTAGCATTGCTATTGAGGCCGTTATTAACCCAAACATTCATGCTAGAGAAGCTGCTTATACCATGACTGTACATGAGTTGAAATCAAAACTCCCATCTCTCAACTTTAGAGCTATCAACCGTGAAGCAAACATGGCTGCTCATTTCCTTGCAAAATTTAGTCTAATGAATGAAGTTTCATGTAAGTGGGAATGTGTCCCCCCAGATTTTCTTGTAAAAACTCTCACTATTGATGCTTTGGAATAAAGTGATAACATTCCCTGTCAAAAAAAATGTGTGAAAAAACTGCTACAAGCCAAATATATATTGTAAACTGGGAATGGAATTATAGAAGGAGGTATTTAAGATAAAAACCGATCCACACTAGTTAGTGGCATGTTGCAGTTACAAATTGAAAAAACGGTTCCACAAAATCGGTAAAAATAAAAATAATATATAAAAAGAATCTGTCATAGGGCGCCAAAACTGAGATTCTAGATTTCAGAATCTTAGTAGTATTTATATATATATATATATAGATGGCTGATTTTCTTAAAAATCAAACATTTACATATATTTAAAAAAGCAAAAAAAAGTGAAATTTTTCTACTTCATTTACCCATATTTAAATAGAGTTTTTAGAATGGAGATGGAAGACCACCAACTAAGTAGTGGTAGTTTGTTAGATGGAAAACCAGTTTCTTGAGATTCTTCCAACACGGAAAAAGCTCCAGTTCAGTTCAATTAGAATAGGCTAAAGCGGACAGATTAATTAAGTTTGTCGTGGGAAAAATCTTTGCTTTGGGTTTTCTGATGAGATACTCGTCTAGCGGTCTGGAGTCAACAATGGATCTTCTAGCAAGTTTTGAGAAAAGATAATTAACTACAAATTGCAACTAAATAGGAAAAAAAAAAAAAGAAAAGCCAATCGGAATTGGTTTGAAATTTTGATAGCTGTAAATGTAAGCAATTCATTTGAAATTGAAGGTTGCATCTTCATCCCTTCCCTTGGCGTTTGATATGTCTGTTACTTCTTTTATGCCTTCCCTTTCCTAGTACTTTTGTTGGTAATTGATCTCTGGAGTTGTTTCTAAGCGCAAAGGTTTGATTTTTGCATTAGGCTTATTATTTGTCTTCTCACTATCTCTGGACCCAAGTTATGATCTTATATTAAACAGTAAGGGTATCAGAAATTTCAAGAACCTCTTCATTTTCTATGTTATGTTCAGATTTTTAGACCTAGTTTAATGCTTCAACGGGCTTCACATGAACCTTACTTTTTCCATTGAGTCCATACTTAGTGGTGAAGAAGGCTAAGGCTACTGGGGGAGGTCGACGACAGATTTGGCCAGGAGCTGGCAGACGATGACGACACCTTCTTTTGTGGGCTATGCGCGGGGGATGGCTGGAGTTGGGCAGCGAGTGGGGGACGGCCGGATTTTGGGGAGCGCGAGGGCTGCTTCAGCAGGTTCTTCCTTGGAAAACAACAGTGGTGGTGGTGAAGAAGGATGGCAGAAACAAATTTGGGGCAAAAGGGTGTTCAAAGTTCTCGTTCCATTGACATTCAGATCTCTTTTTGTGGTGGGCAATATGCAATTTAGGAGGAAACCAGCATGGCAAAATTAAGATCTCGTCTGGGCCCTTTGGGTGACAATTTGGTAGCTAAATCAGCTATCCTCTCCATGTACAGGAGGATGGTTCTTTTGGTAGAAAAATTCGTCTTTTCAAATCCCTTTTAGAAGCCCATTGAAGATATTCATCTTGTCTAATTTTGCCATCACTCTTTTGTGAGCGGGTGTCTAAATTTGTGCAACTGCAACCTTAAACTTTGAAGGTTTTTTAATGAGCCAGATATGGCTCCTTGTATGAAGCCAAATTGCCAATCAAAATCAGCCAAGTTACATGCACTTAGATTTGGCATCTATAAAAGAAATGAGTGTCACAATTATTTTAGTTGAAGTACCTTTAAAGTTGATTTTACATGGAAACTATTACCAACAAAATACTATAGCCAGTAGTCTAACCCACGCTCTTTACCTGTTATGATAATTCCTAAATAAAATTTGCTTGCAAAAGTATACTGCCAAAGAATTCTCCAAGCAGGGAGTTAAGCCAACTGAGTTGGCCATCATTTCCAAAGAAGCGGTGCGCACCTAAATAATCTCTCCATATTATTATTATTTTCAAAACAATGATTCATAATTGAGATTTCCGTGTATATAGGTGTTGAAAATTTGCTTCTGAATACTGTTAAAAGTTGGACCAAGAGAAGTAATTTCGTTTAGGATGTGGAATTATTTCTGTTTAATAGATTGACACATCTTTGTATAACATGGTGGCAGTGGAAGGCACTAAGTTAATGATCTATGCATATTGGATGCTGTACATTTCCTTGTAAAAAAATTACTACACAAATATAGGATTTGTTACAATTAAACTAAGAGTTGTGCTACACGTCTAGAAGGGAGAGTACTAGAACTAAACCGAATGACATGGCAATATTTGTAATTACTATATTGCCCTTTTCCCTTTCATCTAACACCACCCGTCCCTTGATTGTAAAGAGAGAAAATACATCCTCCATTTTCTGCAAAAGAACTGGCATTAGGGACAGGGATTGAAGGAATATGTGGCACCAACAGAAAATTTTCCTAATTCATCTACTGGAGCTAGACTTCATTGCCTCTGATCTTCAAAACGGAAACTTCGTACATTTTCCGTTTGGAAAACTTTTCAATCTCCACTTTCAAATTCCAACTCCATCTCGACCAACAACACCACAAGCTCTACCCGAAGCCACTCCCACTGACCCCATCCCCAAACACCACTGCGAACTGGACTAGAGATATCAGTGAAGTTTGATTCTACACTTCTTAAAAAATAGAACCTTCTTTTTAATGTTTATATAAAAATGGGCTTACATAATGAACATTTTTAAAATGGAAAACAAAATGAGAACAAAAAGAAAAAGCTATTTGCAAGATATTATTAAAAGGAGATATATAAGAGATGAGAATTGGCAGAAAGAAAGATGTAAAGTTTGGGAATTGAACCCAAGACCTCTTAAAATATACTTTAGATGATTAAAATGTATAACTAAATTCTTGCTGATGGTAACTTTAAAAGGAGAGTACTAATGATCTTTTTTATTATACACAATTAATTCTAGACTTCAAAATGGTAGTCCCACAAACAATAGAAAAGTCAAATCATTGTAAGGTGTGAGGATGGGAAGGTTGATATGTTATAGATTTGTATCAAGTTAGGAAAATCATTTAGTTGCTTGTGATTGTGAATACAAGAAAGCAAGAATCTACTTGAAGATCTACAAATGTAACATTTTACACAATCTCTCTCCTTTCTCGTCTTTAGGCAAGTATACTTCTATGGTTGCCTCACTACCTTCCCGATCCAAAGCATCTAGAAAGATTGTTAGCTGTCAAATAGGCACGGCTAGAGGTTTGAGTATATGTCGTGCAATTCGCAAAACTAAAAATATCTAAAAGAGCATTTCCATGGATTGCTATGTTAGAAAACAGAAAATCAAAGAATATGCCTCCAAAGAATTAGTGGGACATTTAATTAATTACTACTACTTTATTGAAAAATGAGGTGACAAAATATGTAAAAATAACATAATTAAAGGAATGAGTGGTTTCCAGCAAGCCCTCTACCTTTGGACACTGTGCTAGACATCCTTCATTTTTTAAAGATAAAATGACTATCACATATGAGTATTTTAAGACCGGCCCGATTCGTAACTCTTGATACTGCCACGTAGAACTGACCATGAGTAAACACTGACTTTTTAAGGAATAGTGCGACATAGGATACTTTTGTTGATGGTCATCGCGTATGAAACAACCAATGGAAACTGCTTTCTTTGGAACTTAGAAGGAAATCTCACATCTGACGGACTTAATGACATTCTGGCAATAACTTCATCTTCAACGTTACTTCCCGATAATATTTTTGCTTATAGAACATGATCCCCCAATTTTGTAATATGCAATCTTATTCCATTACATAACCCAGCTACAGGGTAAATGTTCTTCAATAACATGACAAGGACACCAATCTTTGGTGTCAACTCATGGCTAGGCACACCTAAACACTTAATGCCATTTAGGAACTCAGTGGAATGAATATCTTTAAATAAACCAGTAATTCTTTCTGTTCGACATAAACTATCCGAACTCAAATAGGTCCTTTCTTCATATTGATTGAGCTTAACCATGTGATCATTTATGATTTGCACCACATCAAGGGTTGGCGCAAGTATAGCTCTCCCTTATAAGTAGGACACATTGTCAAAACTACTTGAGAACGAAGGATATGTACTTTCAATAATTGCTCGTATAGGATCATTTAAATCATGAATAAGAAGATCATCTGGCATATGAATTTCTGTACACCCATTATTATCACCACCCAAGGTCCCATCTCCTAAATTCAATATCCAATCAGCAAACATCTCTAACTTATTTCCACTGTCATCATTACTTACATTTTGGAGTCTTATATTTTTCGTAAGCTTCAAAACCTTGCAATGACTCCATAAGGGGAAAGAATTTATGGTTGCATGAACTGTATCTTGTCTACTCCCTTTTGGAATAACTAGTAGTATCTAACGTAAATCCCCACCAAAGACCACTGTTTTACCTCCAAAAGGTTGAGTTGACCGATGCGCACCTTCAACTCTTATTATATCTTGTAAAGTTCTATCAAGAGCCTCAAAACAATATCTATGCATCATCGGTGCCTCATCCCAAATTACAAGTTTCGCTTTCACAATAAGTTCTACAAGTGGACTTTCTTGACTGATATTACATGTCGAATCTTCATTCGGGGTTAGAGCCTCAAAGGTATGGCAAACCTTGAATGAGCCGTGCGATCATCGAGTAACAAAAGAGACGCTATACCGCTAGACACAACATTCAACACTATTTCACCTTGGACCGAATAGCAGTAGATAGAGTCTTCCATACAAAAGTTTTACCTATTCTACCACAACCATATACAAAGTATACACCTCCCTCCCCAGACTGAACCGATTGCATAATTTCATCATAAACAATTTTTTGCTCATCATTCAACATCCGTATTTACCTTTTGTGTTCTTCAATCAAAGCCCTTTGATCATACCTCAACTCATCAATAATAAGCCTGTTTTCAGAAAGTGATGCATCAGAATCATTGGGATACGACATTCAAGGAAAATCATGCAAACTTTTTCCTCTACTCTGTAAGATTTTTTCAATCTCTATAAGAGTCAATTCTGAAGTTATTCATCAGTCAAGTGCAGTTCTGTTTTAAAAAACCAAATAAGAATACAATAATCAATAATAAGAATGGTAAAAAAAATCCACAAAATCAACCACTAAAATATAAGACTGCAACCCAATCAAAAGATAAATACATAAAACCTAATACATAAATATAATGCTATAATTGATTCATTGAAAAAATAATACATCACCTTCATTTCCTTAAATGCGCCTACACATGTATACTATATCGTCAGACAAATACTGCTGACATGCCTCCCATACATACTCTGGTAAAAAACATGACCTCAAAAACATGTTTGATATTAATTGGATCATCACTTGCAATCAGTACAGTACTCAACAAAATCGTTAATGCATTGAACCATGTTTCCGCAATTATTTTCCCGATTACATAATAAGTATCTATGTGCAACCTAACGAAAACATAACATAAAATTTTTTCATTCATTTAATACCATTTTATACCAAAAATTAAATTAAACAAGATTAAAATTAATAATTTAATTAAACCATTAAATTTTATTCAGATTCATTAATCATACTTTTGACAGCCAGTGACTTTTATTTATGTTCACTTCTACGGTAATATTCTTTTTATATATTTTCCATATCTATATTTTGTTAATAATAATATTTATAATAATAACAACTTTATTTACAAAATGTCAACTTCTACTAAATAATTTAATGAGTACAAAATTTTTCATATTCATCATAAAAAATATGTCATATCATTCTTTTAAGATGTAAACCTATAGATACAACTATTTAATTTGATTACTTGGATCATAAGTTTTAATTTAGGGCTATTTAATATGAATTCGTATCATATACCAATTTAAGATGTATCCTTTTTTTAGAAATAATTAATCATAATGTTTCGAATTGCTTTTTTTTTTTAAATATTAAGTAATCTATATTTTTGTTACATTGTAACTAAATATAACAAAGCCTTAATGATGGAAGGTCGGTTCTTATTTTCAGATTACATGGTCAAAATTATCATTTGCTTGGCACTTTGTTGCCTATTGAAGGAAGATCACTGCGGTTTGCTCAATTATATATTTATGATACTCAACAAGAAATTACAAATAAATTGGGGTTTGTAGGGCAATCTGATGATGAAAGTACATTGGATGAGGGTATTGTTGCTATTTTGAAGAATGCGTGAGAAAAATAATGACAATTTTAGGTGAAGATTGGTTTACGATCGACAAGAAGATAGTCTATGTTATAATCTTCCACAGAAAGATGACATAACAGTTTTGATTGTTGGTAATTTTGAAACCATTCCTGGTGATAGAGACATTATTGCTGAGAGTCGTGCTAGACAGCTAAAACAAATTAATGAGTGGCAACCTTCTTATTTGGGCCTACCATTCTGCTGCTATTTTTATTTGGTCAAGATGGTTTAGAAATAATATTTTATGGACTGATTCAAGTTCTACATCATCCAATGGTCGAAAATATGATTGTCGCTTGTAATTCCAAAAACACGCCATTCCACTAGAAAGCTGACATGTGGCAGAATGGGCTCAGCCGAAAGTTTTGAAATTCGAAAAAAGTCACTTTAGGCGGCAAAAGGTTGAAAAGAGTGGCTACTAGACTTCCAAGGTTGCTAACCCTGTGGCCCAGAAATAGCGACCTTGAGGGGGCATTTTGTGGTGCTCTTCCGATCTCGGTCAACACAGGTCAACAGTCAACAAGGGTCAATGGATGTGCAATTCGTGGACCTTGCAACCTGATTACCCCAGGCCCAAAAACGGTTGGGTGACCTGGCGAGGCTGCTCCAGCTCCAAGGAAGCGAGATTGATATCTAGGAGGATGCCAGCTAACCCACAATTAGTGGAACAACGTGCAAAGCCTCACCACTTGTAGTTAACGGGACTTCAACATTAAACGCACAGGTGGTGTTTATCTGCCCCATGCAAAATTAGGACAGCCATTAGTCAAGAAGTGAAGGCTAATCTCAGTTTATTTGGCCCCTGCGTCATCCTTGTGGGCCCAGTATTAAATACATGTAATCATTACATACATATAATCATACGCTATAAATAGAGGAAAATGATACAGAGAAAGGTGGACACCCACACTCCACTGTCCTTGTCTTTAATACAATAACTCCTCTTCATTTATTGCAAATTACCCTCTTCTTTCTGCATTAACTTCTGGATTCAATTCATACATAAACTTCCTGCGTAAACAAATTTTGTTTGTTGAGCCAAGGCTGATTTTGGCGTCAACGCCTTTAAAAGAGTATTTTACGTATCGACTTCAAGAAAGAGATACAGAATATCCAAATTTTTTGTTCTCTTGAAGATTCTTTCAGCAGTTCCTGGTTGATGCATACACTATGGTTGAGAGTTCCTGGCTTTTGTATGTACATACCCACCAACAAAAATTAAGGTGTGACCTTAATCGCGGTTTGCTGATGTACTATTATGTGGTGATATGAATCCTTCTATGCATAGGAAGAGAGTGTATTTAGCATCGTCTTGCAGAGGTAGTGAGCAGTACGTGATACAAAATTATCATGATGCAATGCTTTTGTGTAAATCGGCCAGGTATCCAAATTTTTTGATCACATTTACATGCAACCCGAAGTGGCCAAAAGTACAAAGATTTCTTGAAGCTAGACAATTTAGGCCAGAAGATCGAGCAGGTAATTATTATGTTTCATTAAACTAGGTTTACTTATGCGTGATATTCATCACAATAAGATATTTGGTGAAACTCGAGCAGGTAATTATTATGTTTCATTAATTTTTTTCTATACATTTCATACTATTATAAGTGTAGGTTGTTTGTTTCAATAGTTAAGTAAATTGTTGATTTTTTATTTAATATATTTGTTTTCCAGTAATGTATACAATTGAGTTTCGAAAACGAGGTCTTCCACATGCCCATATATTGGTCTGGCTGAAACATAGTAGTAGATGTCCTAGCTTGGAGCAAATAGATAATATTATTTCAGCTGAAATCCCAGATGAATGGTCCTATCCACGTTCCTATGAAGCTGTCAAAGATCTTTTGATTCATGGTCCTTGTGGGAGGATGAGACCTGACTCTCCTTGCATGTCTAATGGTCAATGTACAAAGCGGTATCCAAAAAAATTTGTGCCACCAACAACTATTTATGATGATGGATATCCAATTTACAAGCGTTAAAACAATGACAGGACTATTACAAAGAATGACATAGAGCTTGACAATCGATATGTTGTTCCTCATAACCGATATTTGTTGATGAAGCATAGGGCTCATATTAATGTCGAGTGGTGCAATCAATCTCAAGCCATTAGATATCTTTTCAAGTACATTCATAAGGGTAATGATTGAGTAACTACCAGTTTTTATGAAACATCTAGTGATAGTGGAGCTAAAGATCTAATAAATGAGATCAAAATGTATTTGTATTGCAGATACATTGCTCCACCTGAGGCTGCTTGGTGCTTGTTTGGTTATGATATTCATTTTTGAGAAGTTGCTGTTGAAAGATTGTCTTTCCATCCGCCTAATTAGCAGAGTGTGTTTTATTCTACACATGAGCATATTGAGGAAGTTGTTGACCGTCACACACTTTGGCACACCATGTTTACTGCATTGGTGGAAGCCAACAAGAATCACATTGAAGGTAAAGAGTTGACATATGTAGAGTTCCCTACCAAATTCAAAATAGTGGACACCGAGAAAACGTGGCCTTTCAATCGGTCATCTTTTTCATATTTCACCTGGTCAAGGAGAAATGTATTATTTGATAACTCTATTGAACATAGTTCGAGGCCTGACTTCTTATGAGAAGATTAGGACTTTCAATGGGATTCAGTATAATACATTTAGGGATGCTTGCTATGCTTGAGGTTTACTTGATGATGACAAAGAATATACAGATGGCATTGCTGAAGCAAGTCATAGGGTTCTGGCCGTTCTTTGAGAACCCTTTTTGTCACATTGCTTATGTAGGAATCCCTTTCTCAACCAGAGTATGCATGGGAGGCATGTTGGCGGTATTTGTCTGACGATATATTATACACGTGTAGGCCCATTTAAGGAAATAGAGGCGATGTATTATTTTTTCAATAAATCAATTTTAGCATTATATTTATGTATTATGTTTACATGTTTTTATTTATTTATCTTTTGCTTTGGTTGCAGTCTTATTTTTTAGTGGTTGATTTTGTGGATTTTTTATAGTTCTTATTATTGATTATTGTATTCTTTTTTGGTTTTTTAAAACAGAACTGCACTTGACTGATGAACAACGTCATAATTTGACTCTTATAGAGATTGAAAAAAATCTTATAGAGTAGAGGAAAAAGTTTGCATGATTTTCCTTCAAGGTCATATCCTGTAGCCACCAGGTTGCAAAGGTCAATAAAGGTCAAAGGCCAACCAAGGTCAATGGTCATAGGGTCTTCGAAATGGGCCCCCGAGAGCCTCGCTCAACTCAATGACCTAGCTACTAGACGACCAAAAGACGTGGAAATCGGTCCCAGCGACCTTAGAAACGAATCTTCCTTCTACGCGTTGCCAGGGTTCAGGATGTCTGGCCTCTATGCCAATGAGCTCACAGCTCCCTAATCTACCTCCGCGACCTAGCAGACTTGTCACCTAAACAGCATCTTGGGAATCCACATGGGAAATCTTATCATTTATGACTGAATGGACTCTGACATTAAATGGGAAGCGGTGGCTACCCATCCCATGCATAGTTTAGGCAGGCATTAGTCAGAAGTGACTGGTTAATCTCAGTCAATTTGACCTATATGTCATTTTTGTGGGTCCAGCATTAAATACATGCAATTATTGTTCACATGCAAATGGCAAGCTTACACTATAAATAGAGTGATTGAAGCTGAAAAAAGGAGACGCATATAAAATCTCATTCTTCTTGTGTTTGGCACATTTGCTACCTTCCATTTATTACAAACATTCTTTGCCTTTAAACATTAACTACACAAGCCGATTCAAATACAAATTTCCCGCGAACACAAATCTTGTTTGTTGAGTCCAAGGCTAAATTCAATATCAACAAATTGGCGCCGTTTGTGGGAAACTCTACAAAAAGCTGTGTAAAAAACTCTCGTTGAAAGGAAATGAGTGGATGACGTTCCAGAAGCCAGAAAACAAGAAGTAGTAATGTCAGATTGCCTCCTAGGTTTCGAAGGAATCGAGGAGCAGCTGGTGCCGGTCCTGGGTTTCAAAGGAATCGAGGAGAAGCTGGTGCCGGTCCCTCACGGCCTCCAACGGTCACTGAAACTGAGACCCTCCAGCGGCATGTTGAAGCCCTCGCTGAAGAAGTGCGGCGGTTGCAACAATGTAACCCAACGTCCCAACAACAAGCGGCAGGTTCCTCCCATGACAACTCCTAGCGTGCAGAAAATGCAGAAAGGTCCCCAACAAGAATGAACCCTCTGAGGGAACCTGTTAGAAGAAGGTTGAGCTTCACCCCAATGCAAAATTCTAGTCAACCACGGTAGGACTACACCGGTTCCCTCCAGAAACCCGGCCGGAAGCAGTGTATTCACAAGGCTAGAGCTAATGCAGGCAGAGGAGGAGAAGTCCAACGCCAACTCACCGTTATAGTCATGCATTGAGCTTGCCTCCAAGGACCTCTCGGAGCCAGCAGCCAGTCTCTCAGCAGATCCATGAGCTGGACGAGCTGAGGAAACGACTAAATGACCTTGAGCAAAGACAACTGAGGGCAAAGGGAGCTGATGACATGTGGGGAAAGCCGTCCCCTTTTGACCTCACGATTCGAAAGGCTGTTATGCCATCCAAAATGAAACTCTCCCAGATAGGAACTTACTGCAGTGAGTCAGACCCAGTCGCTCACCTCCACTGATACGTATCTTACATGGAGGCTCCAGAACGCAATTGGGGCTATCATGTGTAAGGCCTTTGCACTTGGAAGGGAATGTACAAATCTGGTACGGCGACTTGGACCCAGGATCCATACACAGTTGCGAGCAACTCTCTTTTGAATTTGCATCCCAATTTATGGAGTCAAAGGCCAAGACAACTCTCAAGGAGATGTTGGGGACCATCAAATAGGGAAAGGCCAAACCACTCAAGAGCGACCTAGACCGCTTCAACAGGCAGGTCATGAGTATGGAAAAGGTGGCAGATGAATCACTTTTCATAGCTGTCAAGTCGGGCCTTTATAAGGACACCTGTTTCTGGCGGGCCATGCATAAGGACCCCCCAAGCACTTACAGGAAACTTCTGAGGAGAGCCGAAAAATATATAAGTGCGGAGGAATCCATTGAAGGGAGTTTGAGGTCTGAAAAGCCTCCGAAGGACGATAAAAAAGATCAAAAGATAAAAAAAGACCTATGACAAAGCGAGAAGCCGCCCAGCTCGGCTAAACCCTTTACCAAACTCAACGCTTCCATTGAACACATCTTCAATGTCCTGCAGAACGACCCAATCTTACCCATAGCGACGCCTATAAAGAAATCATTGAAGGATGCTGACTAGCCCAAATACTTCAAGTATCATAAGAGTGTGGGTCATGACATGGACGAATGCAGGCACCTCAAGCAGGAGATCAAGAAACTAATCAAATGGGAGTACCTGAACGAATACATGGCAAATCACCAAGGGCAGGACCGACAAGTTTATCCCCGCGTGGACCTCAATGTCCAAGTCCCACGGAACCGACCTCCAGCCGAAATCTACGTGCTCGTTGGTGGAAACCACAGCATGGAGGTTCCAAGAGTCAAAGGCGAGGTCTCGTGAGAGAAGTCCAGAATTGCTACCACCTACTCATAGCACAACCCCCCGTCTCTCGAACCAGCTCGTTCTCCTTCTGTAATGAGGATGCCTACGGTGTGTTACACCCTCACGCAAATGCCCTGGTCATCACCATGTCAGTTTCAGGTGTTAATATCCACAAGACCTTGGTGGACAACGACAGCACTGTAAACATCTTCTACTGCGAACTTTCCAACTGATGAAAATAGATCAGAAGAGCCTGACGCCTTATAGGACCAGACTCTAGGGTTTTACTAGGGATTATGTGGAAGCAAAGGGTCAGATCGTACTCCTCGTGGAATTAGGTGACGAGTCTCGTAAAAGAAGGATAATGGCGGATTTCATCATTGTGGAAGTGCCTTCAAACCACAACGCCATTCTAGGGTGCCTAATCATATACGAGCTCAGGGCTGCAACTTCAATCTATCACTACGTCATGAAATTCTCTACCTGATATGAGACGGCCATTATGCGAGGCAACCAACGAGCAATGTAAGAATGCAATCTGGATTATGCTAAAGGCACGATTGCCCCGCCAGAAGTTTGCACACTTAATCCTAAAATAGAAGGAATAAGGTTGACAACCCACCGAAACTCTTCTGGCCAGTGCAATAAGCTTGGCCCTTACTCTCCTAAGAAGGGCTCAAACAACGAGAGTGGTAGAAAACCAACCGCCCAGATCAATGACCTCATCGACGTGCAATCTAAAAGAAACAACGACAAGGACCAATCAAAGGAAGGACTGGGCAAAATCTTACCCTGTCCTCAAAGAGAAAGTACTCCTCCCCGGCACGGCGGTCAAAAGCACGAGGATGAGTAAGAAATGCATAGAACACATAGAGTTGACACGTCCATTAAAGGTAGAACACCTTGAAAAGGAAAAATGACAGATGTCGGGTACCAACTCTGAATTTTGTATAGTCTCCAATTTTTTGTAAATTGCCAGGTCATTCGCACGCCTGCGCGAGCTCTAAAAATTTCAGTTGATATCTCAAAATGACAAAACGCTTATATCTCAAAACTTTTTCCAATTAACAGTTGATATCTCAAAATGACAAAATGTTTATTTTCACTGTGAGATACCCGCCTTAGTACGAACACAAGGCAAATCCGCGACAGTCGAGCAAAAGTTTTTGCAACCAAGGTTAGAACAAGCTTCTAACCAGTAACCTAACACTCGAGTAAAAGGTTTTTCAAACAAGGTTAGAACAAACTTCTAACCTGCAACCTAACACTCGAGTAAAAGGTTTCACAAACAAGGCCAAAACAAACTTCTAACCAGGAACCTAACACTCGAGTAAAAGGTTTTGCAACCAAGGTTAGAACAAGCTTCAAACTAGCAACCTAATACTCAATAAAAGGTTTCATAAACAAGGTTAGAATGAGCTTCTAACCAGCAACCTAACACTCAAGTAAAAGGTTTCACGATCAAGGCTAGAACGAGCTTCTAACCAGCAACCTAACACTCGAGTTAAAGATTTTGCAATTAAGGTTAAAATGAGCTTTTTACCAGCAACCTAACACTCGTCTAAAATGATTCACCTTACCTATTCAGAAATCACGACTGAAACAAGCTTTTAGCCTGTGACTCTGTGCCCAAACAAAAGGCCCCACGACCAAAGGTTCGGACAAACTATTTGCTATGCGATCTAACGTTTGGGGACAAGCTGTCCATCAGTTTAGGCTGGAGCAAACCAAAACGAATGGCTGGACGAATGGGCTCGTACTTAGACGTATCCGCAATTCTTTACGTCAATATATACGCAACCAGAGATTAGAACAAGCTTCTTGTTGAGGCGTCCTAATATTCGTGTAGGGTTTTGCACCAGCTGGCAAAAGCTAGGACAAGCTCATCGCTAAACGGGAATGACCAATGGAAAAATTATTTTAACAAAATGAGCTAACAGTTGGAAAAATTCTTTACTTCATTTAAGAATACAGATAGCAAAAATGCTAGGCTACAAAAAACTTTTAAGTATGGCTCTCAGAGGTCGGAACCACATTCCCTCTGGCTGAAACAGCGGCCTCGACTTTCACAATAGGAGCAGCAGCCTCCACCTCTACAGTGGGAGCAAGTGCTTCTGACTGAGAGATGATCTCGACCTCATCTTCCTCGTCAGAGCTCACATAACTACAATCTTCCTTCAGCCTGGCAACTTGCTCTTTGAGGAAGGCCAAGTCACACTCAGGGCGCTTTCTCACGACCTCCCCTAAGATTTCCTTAGCCGTCTCATAATAGAGGCTGGCATTAGCATTCTTATACTCCTCTCTGTCACTTCGGTATAACCAACAAATTCACTGGCAGCAGCCCTATCCTCAGCGTCTCTTAGGGCAAGCATGTAGCTCGACCTCTCTATCACCAATTGGGTTCTCAGGTCCTCATACTTCTTCT